>BOPP01000087.1:4413162-4432421 GCA_017312745.1 Gryllus bimaculatus | reverse complement strand
TCTTAATTTCTTGTTCTATTGTTGTCATTAGTAAGTCTCGGTGTATTGTGGTGTTCGTTACCAACAAGGAGCATTTACAAATTTTTTAAAGCTTTTAGATTGGAAATGTTGTAATATTTTAATGTTTGAATTTTGAGCTGCTCCCCGAAGTTGTATTCTATATCTCCAGACTGGTTTTACTCATAGTAATGTTTTATACAGAATAATTTCGTTTGCGCCGCTTAAGGATTGTTTTTTTCCTAATAGCCAGTTTTCTGTCCAATGTAATTCCAATTTATTTTGCTGAGTCTTTTTGAGGAATAGGTTGTGATCCGATTTTTATAGGAGGGCATGTTTCGTGCTTCAGAGTGAAGGTAACTTGGGCAGACTTCTTGTCATTTGTCTTGAGGCGCCAGCGTTTCTGCCACTTGTGAATGGATTGCAGATGTTCTTCTACGAGACGTGATGCTTCTGCTGGATCTTTGTGTCGAGCTAAGATGGTTGTGTCGTCCGCCTAGTTTGCTGTCAATGCGTTTTCAGATGTTGGAATGTTGGCAGTGGATAACGAGTAAAAGAAAGATGCAAGCACACTTCCTTGAGGCACCCCCGAATTTATAGGGATAAGTTCTGAAGTTACAACGTTAAAGTTTATTTGAAAATATCTCTCGGTGAGGTACGATTTTAATAAGAGATAGTAAGGATATGGTAAGTTGATTGGTATTGGTTAATTTTATGCAATAAACCTGGGCGCCAGACCTTATCAAAAGCCTGGCTTATGTCGAGAAACACAGCAGAGAAATATATTCTTTTTTTTCCTAGCAATTCACTAATTTGTTTACTGTTCGATGGATTTATTCTATAGTCGAGTGCCTTTCTCTGAACCCAAATTGATGGTGAGGTATTATTTCTTTTTCTTGTAGAAGTGGATTCAAACGTGACAGTAGTAGTTTCTCAAAAACTTTGGATAGTATTGGTAGAAGACTAACAGGTCTGTATGATACTACTTCATGCATTAGTTTGCCGGGTTTAGGAATGACTATTACTTGGGCTATTTTCCATTGCTCGGGGAAGTGTACTAATCTTAGATTGACATTGAAAATGGAAGTAATTAAGGCTATCAATTTTCTTAGTAGATGGCCTATAATTATTATAGAAATCATATCGTACCCGGGAGCTTTTCTTGTTGGTAAAATTTTGATTAATGTTTCAACTTTGAGCATTTACGGGCTTGATCTGGCGAGCTAGCTGCAACGGTGAATAGAAGTTGTAAATTTCTTCCTCTTCTGCAGCAGATATTTGTAGAGGAAGTGGTTGAAAGACACTAGAGAAATGGGAGGCAAAGCATTCAGTTTTCTCTTCGTCGCTTTTAGCCCAAGTACGATCAGTTGTTCTGATCGGAGGAATAGGTTGTATCGGTCGCTCAAGCATTTGGTGGTTTTCCAAAGAGTACTCTGAATTTTAATTTGGAATCAATCTTATAAGTTTATCTTGTAGAGCTTTGTTACGGTGTTCTCAAAGTAATCTTTTATATTATATTGTTGTCGGTTCACAATGAACTTCTGAAATATATATCGCTCCATTGTTTCCCATGGCAGCGCATGTAGTAATATAATATTAAAAAGTTCGTACACATTAATGGTAAACAATTTTTTCCCCTGTAAAGTACAAACAAAATGCTAATATTATCCAAACCCAACCAATGTGAAGGAAGCGCATGTGGTGGATACATTAATTTATTTCAAGTACCAAGAACAATAGTCATTTCTAACTTTAAAAAATGATACACACCATAATCCGCGATCAAAATTTCTTGAAGTAAAGATGTAATTTGTTAGTACCAAGTTAAATGTTTTACCAACCATCAATGTAAGTTCTTTAATAATAATAATAATAGCAATAGCTCTCAAATAATTCTCAACTTATGATCATGAAGCACAGTAAATTTGGTGCAGGCGACGTTATATTCACATTACCCCAAAATGATTTTATTTTCAAAAAACTCAAAATGACCTTTTTCAAAGATTTTTGTATGAACACATTTCATTAAGAAGAAATTGTCTTCACAATTGTAGTTGTAGGAAGACACCAATATATATTTTTTTAGTTTGCACAAACTCAATCATTTTAACAGACACGAGACTTGCTCCATTCTCTTAAGCGTCCTTTATGCTACCTAAAGTCTCAATTTAATAAAAAACTAGGCCCAGTAATAAGTCAAAAATGCACCTGTGCACACGTAAGCTTCCGCGGTTCGATTCCATAAATTCTTGGCTATCTGGGAGACGCCGCTTCACTGCCCTAAGGAAGCCTGGGACATGTCGGCCTCTCCGCCCACGACGCGGCGACTCCCGCATAGCCAAGAATTTGCAAATATGCTCCGTTGTCTGGCGCAAGATTGCAGTCTTCTTACATTACTTTATGACGAGAAAGTAAAAACGGGTGCTATTTTGAAAAAAAGTGGTTTATTCAAAAAACTCTAACGCTAACCATTATCTTAAGACTTTTTAAAAATTGGCTGAAATTGTGATACAAATAAATGGAAGGCCTTACTCTTTGAACGACCCTCGTAGTATGGAGAATGTCATGTAACGCTGCTGAAAATTGATTTCTAGATTTCAACGTTTCGGGGTCCACTGATATCGATAAAGTGTTTATTTCAAAACGTCCGTCCTCCTGCCCGTCCGTCTGTGAACAACACCAGCTTTTTAACTATTCAAATTGTCGTGGGGGAGCGATGGGTCACAACGTGTGTGGAGGTCGGGGAGGACAGTAGGGGCCGAAGGGGTCCACCGGGGCGTTCCCTGTTCTCCTATAGGCTTACGGGCAGACGAGAGGAAGAAATGACAAAAAGGATGATCCAGGACATGGCAAACAGTATTTTGTTGGGTGTTGCTACTGAGATTGGTACCTAACGTTGGCAAGAACTGTTCTCCGGGAGAGCGATTTCGCAGCGGCCATCGGATGGCGGTGGCCCTCGGAACGCACGGCGGTCGGAGGCGAGGGCGAAAGCCGCCAGCAGGACCCCGGAGGGTCGGCCTGGACTGGAGGGGAGCTAGGACCAATGTGAACCGACGGAGGGTCAAGGATGTCGGAAGAGCAGTTTGGGCGGAACTGAACCTACTAGATGTGAAGCAGGGTGAGTTTGGGCGGATGCAGACCGACGGAGGAGTGGAAGGTCCGTGCACAGGGGTGACTAGCTCACGAGTAGCATTCGTTCCCCGCCAAGTGGAGATCAAGCTGTTGAGCCTTGCACAGCCCTACACAGGTCTATATTGCTGATACGCTCTTTTCGCGGTGGAGCTACAATATTGTGTCTAAGTGGACACCAGCTGTCTGCGCCACGCGCTTTCTTCCAAAATTGATATTCCCCTTACCGATCTGGCACTACTAACTAAAGCTCTGTGATTTTGAATAAAATTTCTCTATAGGGGGGATACTTCACATGAAACCCCTGTGACGCTTTCAAAATATTTTCATAAAAGACCTCATTTTTTTCTTTAAAAATCTTTGAAAATAGAGCGTATTTTCAAAAATTGCCAGTTTGAAAATTTTTTGGCGTCTTCCTTAAACCACAAAATTGAAAATAAAGGTGTGTGCATCAAATTAAATTTGCTCTTCACAATTAATTTTTTCAATTAAGCCATGCACATTGGTTTGAAAATTTTTGAATTTTTGCGCAATATTGACTAAAATATATATGCAATATTTAACAAAATATCAAAAACAAGAATTTATCAAATATGTTCGACATTTTCTTTTAATATTTTAGTAGGAAAAGCGCTATTGAACGGCATACTGGTGACGCACATGAAGCCATAACAGACGCAGCCTGCAAATAGAGTACGCGACGCCCATCGCATCTGCGGGCGGCACAAGGCCTCAAGGAATCCAAGAAATCATAAAGAGCGCCACCTTCTCTGAACACTCTACTTCTTCGCGGTCGGGCGTCGCAGTGCGTGGAGCGGTCCGGCCCGGCGGGCCAGCGCTTGCGAGCGCGTAGCAATGGCCGCCCGGCGAAACCCCGCGTCGCCCTTGATGTCGTGGGGCGCCTGGCGATCTTCATCGCTTCGTTGGACCACCATCGCTCTTCTCTGTCAGAACACTCCCGTCCTAAAACAAGAAGTCGTGGCCGGTCTCCCAAGCGTACCTTTTTCTGCTGTGGAAAGTGCCATTTAACTTCACGGGCCAGACACGTTTTCCTGGTAAGATGGGTTTCCGGATTGCACAGGTTCCGGATTTGACAGATTTTACTGTAATTACATTCTTAGATGGATAATAGCAATAAAGCACAAATCGAACGTCAGAGAGATGTGGCATTAATGCTTTTAATATTACCATCCATTGTTAATCATCACTTTCATAAAAATGACTTGTGTTTCGTATACTATGAGTTCTCTCGATGCGCACAAAAGGTGAACTGGGCCATTGGGCTAATTTGCATGAGACTAGTGGCCCAAATACAACGACGCAGAACAAAGACTAAAAGGCGTGTTTTGCTCCCTGAACGCGTGCGCTATTTAGCCACGCCCCTTCACAGGCCGGCAGCGCCTGCTGGGCGGCGGGGGCGGTTATCTTTATGCTAAATATCTCCGGAGCGCTCTTTCACTAACAAGTCAGCTCGCGAGATATGCATCGGACTTGGCACGAATTTAAAAAGCCACCAAATTGCGAGGCGGCTCCAAAGTGCGATGACGAGAGTGATTTGGGAACTTGTGGAACGGCAGAAGTGGAAAGCACGGCGATAAATGAAGGAGAAAATTGGGAATTTAAAAGGGGAGTTGGCATAAAGATATTAAGGTTCTAGAAATTTAACAATAATGGCAAAGCAATGGAAAAGAAACTAGAAGAAATGTGTTAAACTGCACAGTACAGAGGAAGAAGAAGTAGGAGTTATCGAAGTGAAAGTGAGGCAGATAAAAGGGAAAATCATAAAGGGACAGTGACCTATATAGAGAAGCGATACAGAAGTGTTGTGACAGAGACATGAAGCAGCACATTCGAACAGAGGGCAAACTGGTGCAGAATCAGTGAAACTTTTAAGGAAATCGTAGCAATAGGGCTGAAATAGTGTGGAATAGCCACGGAGCAGTAGTAATGAGACAGCAGGCACTGAGCAGTGGCGAAGGCCAGTGGTAGCATGACGATGAGGGGGCCAAGAAGTGGAGGAGCAATTGTGACAGCACAGTGGAGGAGGGGAAAGGGTAATGGGGATTCGGTGCGGGGAAACGGTGGCGGGGACAAGGTGTCGGGGAAGGGGCGCTAAGAAAGTGGTGGAGAAGAAGGGCTGACGGGGTCACGATGACGGGGAAGGCGTGACAGGGAAGGGATGATGGGGATGCGGTGAAGTTGAAATGATGTTGGGCAAGCGGGGGCGAGGAAGGAATGAATGGAGGCTTTTCAATACGTTTCGATAACAGGGCAGAGTGAGCTGGTACAGAGTGAAACGGAATGTAGCGAGCGCAGCGGTGTGTTGGGACGAGGAAAAGTAGCGATTATGAGGTCGCGTTACCGGGGAGTGATGGCAACAGTTGGAGATATCACCTGAGTATCGGGGAGTGTGAACCGAGGCCGCAAGCGCGGCGACCTGGGGCGGAAGGGGCAGCGGTGGGCTGCTTTGCACTTGACAAATTGCTCCTAATTGATAACTCGGCGCCGCCGCCTTCCTGCTTCCTGCCTTCCTGCGGCGCGTGCACGCGAGCAAGGTGTTCCTGCAGCTAAGAGAAAATGAGTGAGTTTGAATTCAGGAGCAAAGACTCGCGTCGGTCGGGCGACTGAGGGGTTTCTGGCTAGGCGCGCTCATGTGAGCGTTGCACTGAGGACGAGGGTTCCATTTCTTGCTTCGTTATTTCGTGGTCCGCCAATGTCAACTGCTATGTTCGTAAGTCCCGAAAGTTTAAAACATGTTTTATATCGCGGGAGGTGGCAAAGTTCTTCCCCCGCTGGAGATCCGACGCTGACCTCCACGCCGGATTCCTCATTCAAATACCTCCCAAAAGCGAAGAACCGCCATACCCGGGGCAAGCTCCAAGACCGCACTGGTCTCTGGACATTTGTACATGTAATTGTGTGTATGTGAAGGGTGAGGATAGAGCATGGAAGGGAAGGAAATATCAAGCCGGTTGTCTGAGTATTGTCCCGACATTCGCCTTATGTTGATCGAAAAAAAAAACACAGAAAACTACCGACCAGAGCAGCCGGCCACCAGGATTCGCCTCCAAGCAGCGGAATAATTCAACCTAGCTGTTTCACTAGTATTGAAAATCCTGCCACCGTCGGAATTCAAACGCTAGGAGCTACCGGTCATAGGGAGAGCAATGAGACTAGCTTAAGTTCTGAGTTGATAAAGGTGAAATTTTTGAACGCACAGTATGAGAATTAGCAGAAGAACACAATGAAACATTTGCTTCTTTTCTGTCAAAATAGAATATGCTTCAATGTTTGTGGATTTTTTCGAGATCCTGAGTTTGTAATGAAACCATAGAACTACTGTCACAGGGATGCATAGTTTTTCTTCGAGATCTGGGTACAATAGAAATTTGTAGCATAGTTTCTATCTCTAATTTATTCGCCCTGGAAACTCAAATACTTAATACTATTCGCAATGTTCAATATCAAATCATGCATACACGTCGTGTAAAAGTATACACGCTACAATTTCGGAGTCCACCCTCCCAGGGGCTGCTGTGTTCTGCAGAAAGGGTCCGGAGTTGTCGTTCGCTGACTCAGCGTCTGGGGCGCTGCTCTCCCGGCCGATCCTTCCTCCCTCTCCTTCCCTCGGGAGGGGGGGGGTCGACGTCCCCTCAGGGGCAGTCCTGGCACGCGCGCTCGGCGGGCCTCTTATGTTACCACGCGCCTCCGTTCACGTCCCTCGCAGTTTTGACACTAAATGCCTTTTCAATCCCGCTCCCCTCCGCCTCGCCGCCTGCCTCGGCCGTCCGCCGCGCGGAGGCGCTGGTGCGTGACGGGTTGCGTCGCTGGAGAGCAGGGGCGGAGGGAAGGTGGATGCAGGGCTGCGGAAAACGCTGCCGTTCACGGGCGTGCATTGTAGAGCTTCTAGGAATTAGGAATAGCGCAACTGTCGCTATAAGTATCATGAGGACGGTGATGTGAGTATTAATAATGATGGCGAATGGAGTAGAGAAAATGAGAGAACCGAAGAGTCCTGCCCTGAGTTCTCGCTGTACACTTCAAATTCCGCAGTCACTGCACGGAGGACTACCTCGGGACTTGCTGAAGAAAAATGTGTCAACTGACCAAAACACCGTGTGTCACCACTGTTTTCGGTTGGAATTATAAGTTCTTCGGATATCTGTCCGTAAAGATTTCCACATTCATATTTTGTACCAACGTACGAGTAAATACTACTCTCGTATTTAAAGAATTAATGCAACGCATTTAAAGATTATCCTAGTACTGAATCTCATATGTCACGATTTGTGCACGGGAAGTAATCTAGCCGTGACAGAACCGCACATTCAAATACACACACACACATATCCAAACACCGAACATTCGCACACTCGGACTTTTACTCAAATACCGTACAGGTATTTTGAGCCCAAATATCTCAGTGTTAGAATAGTTTTAATAATTTACTCATTCTTCAGCTCTCAATGGGTTACACTAGATCTGCCTTGTGCAAGTACAGACGATCAGGATTACGTTAATTAATTAAAACATTGCTAACACCATAAATCATTTAATTTTAAATAACGCTAGCATGTGACAATAATATAAACATTTTGTGTTTTATCAATTGTTTGTTAAATAAATTATCAATATATTTGTCTTCGTTTGGATAGTTAGCCAAAAAGAGTAGTAAGGAGAGTAAAGTATCACTTAGCCGCTCTATTCGGAACACAAACTGTGCTAGTCTTCTACTTGTGCACTCGTGGTACTGTGTGTCCTTTATGTAGACTGTTTCGTTTGCTTCCCCGTGGTGAAAGATTGTACAGCCCTGAACCAAGAAAAATGTTGATGCGTCACACAAAAGAAGCGAAATCAATAAACATGAGCTATTGCGACGGCTCGCTTACTGCTCTGGGCGAGGGGGCCCAGCCAGGAGGCGAAAGAAAGCTCACGGGAGCGTATCGCAGGCAGCGAACATTAATGCGGCGCCCCCCCCCCCCCGCCACGGGCGGCGTTCGCGCTGCGTTCCGCCGCGCCCCGACCCCTGCGATGCCACCTTCTTTTCCCGTTTTACTCGCGAAAGTTACGCGAGGGCTGAGTGCGTGTGACATTCGGAAGTGCTTTTATACCGCTTTGTCAAAGAATTAGTGGCAATGGCTCTTGTGTAGAGCAAGTAGATGGTGTAAAATTTATTATTTCTGATCATTCGTCTGAGTTCTGCATTTGCGAACTGAATTGGTCTGTTTACATAAACATAATGCGATATTGTATTGTATAGTAATAATTTATTTATTGTATTTTTCGAATTCTTATTTTTGTCACAGGGTTACAACTGTGGGTCATGAACTCTTGGCTCTCCAACTAGAAGACATTTTACCCGCGTCATTAAGTGAACATACACGATCAGAAAACCTTAACTAGTGGTGCTACAGAATGGCACTCCGTGACATTCCCGTATTTCCTGTGCTCTCGGATAACTATTCTGACTTGCCACATACTCTTGTAACATGCCTTCGATCACCGCTCAAAGAACAGGTTTCACTCTTTTTTTTCATTTTTCGATTTCTTAATAGCAGAACGGAAATATTATTTTTAAAATACTACAGAACTGTTAACTTTCCGCCTAAATGTCAATTTTCCTTAAATAATTTGGAGCCATTTTTAAGAAAATTGCGTTTAAGCGCTACTATAAATTCAAACTTTGAACATCTTTTCACAAAAAACTACCGAGTTTTCGAAAACATAATTTGAAGTCATTTTAAGCAATTCCATTCACAAATGTAATGTGTATACAAATTGCTGGAAATGTGCATATTAACAGCGGGAAAGAAAAAATATCTTTACAAAAATGTACATTAGTGTAATTTTTGAAAAAACAAAATAATAATCCCGAAATGAACTTTACGTCAAACTGAAGAGTGTATATAGAACTATCTGTTGAAAAAGACGAAATAATTTTGAGCAGCTTGTAAGAAAATGGTGTTCGAGCATTTCTGAAAATGCGGAATTGTGCCCAAGTATTCACAGAAAACGATTGAGTTTTTGAGAAAATTTATAACACATTATTTAAATCACATGTGCTCGTAAATACATTAATGTGAGCAAATTGCCGCTAATATAAATATTAATGACGTGAGAGACAAGTAAAGAACGTTTTTAATTTTTGAAAGCACAGAAGAATAAACCAGCATGTTTCTGTCATCATAATTCCACAGCATTTTAATCAATACTTCGTATTTATTTTCAAGTATTCTTTTATAAATCAATTGTGCTCGTAACTTGTTTTAGCCATGATTCCTATTTAATATTTTATAAAATTATTGAAAATAGTTTTTTGTTGAAGATGCGCCACTGATCTTCGTCTCTCGCGGGTGGAAGTCACCAAGATCATCTTTTCCGTATCTCACTCCGCTCCAATGTCCTGATGTAACTAACTAGAATTGCGAAGTTCTGTAAGTTCACTTGACTCCATTGCTCTGTCACCGCAGACGAGTGTCCGCTCCCGAACACTGCCTCTACAGCGCGTCCAGCGCCGCCAATATATGACCTTGCTCCTTACAGTTCCGCGTTGCTAGTACTAATCTTACTCGATTCACAGTCAGAAATTAATTGAATCATTAAGTAATCACTTGCGTTTTTTTAGAAAAATCACTGACGCTATCTGCAACGAATATTTCCATCAGATCTTGCTCCCTTTTGAACTATTTTCACATAAATATTTTTTGAAGCGTTTTTGATGAACGTTATAATGAATCGTACATGCATTCACAAAAGAAATAATATATAAAAAACGCCGCAAATGTAAATATATAACAACGTGTGTGTGTGTGTGAGAGAGAGAGAGAGAGAGAGAAAATAATTTACAACAGTATAATTTTTGAAAAAACAACAACAAAAGAATAGAGCCAAATGGCATTTATGTCATCGGATACTGAACATTTAACACTTTCACTACCAAAAATTTAAAGGAAAAAATTGTAGGTGTTTTAGAGAAATTCTTGGTTGTGACATATTTTAATATTGCAGATATTTCACTCAATATTGCGCAAGAAATACTAAATTGTTCTATAAAATGTACTTGGATTTAATGAAAGCACTAAATATGGAGAACAAAATTCATTGGACCTAAGAAACTTTATCTTCAATTTTGTAGTTGTAGACATCGAAACAATGTGAAACTTCTGTAGTTTTCAAAACTTCAGAGGTAACAGTCTAAATCCGACCTATGTCACATTTATAAGTGTATTTTACTCTATTCTTGCAAGAAATTTAAAGGAATAATTTAAAGCCACTTTGAGAAAGTTTTGAGAGTCTCTCATTAGCTTCATGTGTAATGTCTCTCAAAATTGAAAACTATTATTCAAAATCTCAGAGATTCGAGTAGGGCCAGATCGACAAGAGAGAGGTCAGTTAGGAAAAGATCCTACGCATAGTTTAGGCGCTGGTTTTATTCCTAGAGCAGACGTTTTGGAAAAGAAACACCTTTTCGATTTCAGGGGATCCCAAATCGTGTATTTGCGTTGAGATATCAAAATCGATTTTCCGCAGCATTACATAACTTTCTTTATAGTACGTACAATACTCAATATATAGACACGTATATGAGAAAATAAAAATTAGACAAACTGAATAATAAAAGAGCACAATATTAATTATTTTAATAGCTATTTAATCAATTTTTTTCAATTTGAACTATTTGAACTTAGAAAATGATATTAATCACCTGTAAGAATACATTTTGCATTTTTTTCACAAAGGAAATACTTCAAACGGATACAAAATATGAGTACTAAATAAAACCAATGCTCTGCAAAGAAAAGTCCAGATTTTTAATAAAATGTGTCCCAGAACATTGGAGAATATACCTCGTTTTTAAACAATGCTTGTTCCACTGTCATTACGCTATTTCATTTTTTCGCGTAATTGGAATGTTTAAGTAGAATTCTCCAAAAGTTCTATGTAATTCTATTATTGTTAAAATATAATTGCACCTAATCGTGTTAGTGAAGAAAAATCATGAAAAACGAGTGTATCTGCTCCCTGCCAGGCGCCCACGTGCGGAACAAATGGGAACTAATGTGTTCCAAAGCATTACTACAGCATCAGCATGTGCCATGCTTTTAACCTCGGCGGCAACGCTTCGCGTGAATTCTCTCCTAACGCATCGCATTGAACGCGGGCGCGCATAGCTAACATCCCTCACGCGACGAATCGTCGCGAGGCAAAGAAGGCGAAATAATTGGAGCGGCGCCGTCGATGAATTGCGCATTCCACGACTCACAGCACCGCGCGCCGGCACCCACGCACCGCACGCGCTCATACATCTCCTCGCACGACGCGGGCAGGCGCTGCGCGGCGGCAACCCTCGCGGAATGCGATTGGCTGCGCGGGGGGTTGGCACGCTGGATACTGTGGGAGAGGCCGTTTGGCGAGTGCGCCTGCATAGGGGATCAGAGAGAGATTGTTTCCTTTTGAGGTGAATTAAAGTCAATGTACAATTATAAATTAGTTAAAGTTTAATGTTTCTTTATACAAGTGAATTAAGTGAGTTAGTAGTAAGGTGGAGGAGCAGTGAAAGTTTCTACTGTTTATGGTTTTTCTTCTCTCTTGAAGTTTACATTCAATCTACTCACAGTTTGTCGTGCTACCACCATCAAACCGAACCAGACGGCTGAGTGTGAGTGGGCCCCGTCAGAGCTCCAGGTTGACTCCAGATGATTCGGCTAGCAGCCTTGATGACACAGTGTGCACGGACTCGGCAGAGACTGGAGCTGCCCGGTTGTGTAGTTTCTCGTAGGCTGATGCCCGTGCGGCTGATGCCCGTGAGTGGCCCAAATTTTAAAAGTAGCTGCCTGTTGGCGTTTATGCTGGTTAATTGATGACGAAATGTTAGGGAAAAGAGAAGCAGCCCACTCGTTGGCAGTATGTCTGCCTAGTCGAGCGAGTATTGATGCACATTGTTGATGACAGATGAGAGAAATAGTCGTTTATGTCTTAGCTGATACCTACAACTGCGCTGCAGTAGCAGAGAACATTAGTCGTGGTAGTTTGAGTATTGAGAAGTTACTGTGGGAATACTTGAATTGTAGTTTGAGTTGTTCTCATAGTAGTCTGTCAATTGCACTTGTCTGAGAAGTTCTGATAGTTGTACTTCTGTCACAGCACTTGTTGTTTGTAGGTCTGACACTTGTGTGCTAGATCTTACAGTAAGTCCAAAGTTTAACGTTAATTATGTACAAAACCAAACGACGAATATTATCCAATTTTCCAAAGTCAGCCTGTACATTATATATGGGTTACGTCTCGTTCGTATTAGCAACGAGGCCTGAATCACCTCAACAGGTTTTCCGGGTAGGAAAGTCGAAAATTTAAAAAAAATTCATGTTGTTTTGCGTAAAAATCTTCTAAAAATATGTAGTTAATTCTCCCTCCATTAGAGATATTCGCATGGTTAATTTAGTGCAGCGTAGAAGTGAATCGGTTGGTGCATTCGAAGAGCCCGCCAGATGCGAATGCGGCACATTAATCAGCGCACCACTGGGGTTTATTTAGGAACACTGATACAGTGTCAAATATAGGTTTACTTAGCAGTCTACTTTTGACTACGGCGACGTGCATTTCGCATGAAAAATCCACGAAGATATAGCAATGAGGAATACACACGAATAATAATTACATACGATGCTTCTCTCACTGAGACTGACTCGGCCAGGTTTGGGCATTGATCACCAAGGTGTAGTGAAGGGGTGGGGTGATAAAAAGAAAAAACTCCAAGACGCACAGGACTTAGATGCGGCAGGTGGAAATGATTTTCCTTTCACAGGCGAGGAGAAATATCGCGGCGCATTTTTCCCGCGAACAGCGGGCACTTCGTCGTGCTGGAATGAGCAGCGTCGCTGAAGAGCACGTTTCTGAGCGAAAATATCATAAAACCGGAAGAAACATCACTTCTGTATCTTCATTACATCAAAACAACGCTATTAAATTGGAAAATATTTATACTCTCTTCCCATCTGCAAGCCTTAGAAATGTTTTACACTTATATGATTGGTAATCTACAGTCAGGTTCAGAATAAGTTGTGGTGAAATGCTCAGAATGATCACTGCCGACGTTGGGCAAAGTCGCCTGAGGCAGGTGGCTGCACTTCTCCCCATTGAAGCGCCGGTCTGCCCTGGGAGGCGCGCGAATTACAGGCGTGTCGCAGGGGCCCTGGCGCAGCCTCGCCGCGCCCTCGCCGCGCAGCTCAGGCGCTTACAAGGCGGAAAGGAATGTGCGCGTCTCCAACGATTAATTTCAAGGCGGCATCGGGCCTATGCGACACGAAGACGTCAACACTTGAAATACACAAGTTAAAGCAATTAAATCGTTGAATGCCTTTTCAAGGACGATATCTTTTGTTAAGTAACATTTTTGGAAGGGATTATTTGCAGGTAATGTTTTGTACTATTTCAATTTAAAAACCCATTACAGATAAGAACTGTAATGCTTTGAGGTAAACGTTCCATGAACTGATTATTATAAAGAGTTCAATTTCCTCAAAACAAGAAATATACTGAAAATTTTGATCATTCTGTTGTACATTATTTTCCAAAAATATTACAGACTCTGGTTTGACAATGTTATGAAAATAATTTCAACAACTGTAATAGTCAAGACACGTAAAAGTTTTTTTTATTCTTATACCTTCGTGCCGGTGATTTTTTGTTAATTCTTATTTATGCTTTAAATGTGATATCACTGTGTCTTATCTTTTTTATGAATGTTACTTTTAAACGCTAAAAATAAATTGAAAATGTTTATCTAATACAGAAAATACTCGTGCGTTTTTCGTCCTACATGACCGTGAAAAAGGATTATTAATGCAGCATTTAGTTTGTTTTCTACACGAAACATACAATAAATGCTTGCCAAAAATGTTTCAGAACTTTTTTATAAATCGGAATGCGATTTATGAAAAGTACAAGTGTACTTTAAATCACATCGTTATTTCCCTTGTAAAAAACACTTTAATATTTGTTTACAAATTCTCTATTACATTACATATAACAAAAATTTAAGCAGTCTTCAACAGTGAATTTTATTTCATGTTTATTCCCTCCCATTTCCTTTAATCCCACTTCAACGTTTTGACCTTAAAGCGACCGCAACGACTTCAAGACTCCTTTCAAAAACCGCTCACTTTTCATATGACATGGCTTCCCTACCCACACCCTCCTTCTCTCTCTCTCTCTCTCTCGATCTCTCCATTTCCCTCTCTCGTTCACTGAGCTCACTGCGCGTCTGCAGGAGCCAAGTGACCAACGCAAAACCGAAAAAATCAACTCTCTTCCACTGCACAGCACAGCGCAGCGGCCGGCCGGCGCCCGCAGCGCACAAAGCACAAAACCAATTAGCCGGATGCCCCCCCCCTCAGCCCGCACGCGGCGGCCCCTACGCAGACGCAAGAGGCGTTTAATCCACTCCCGCCCCTCTGCTAGCTGTGCTCCTGACGTCGAGCAGTTTTTGAAAGTATAATATCAATTAAAATTCAATTTCCTTCTCTTAGCGGTTAGGAAATACGTGTGTGCGGTGCTCCACAATTTCCAATTTCCTGCGTTCAATGGGAGCTGCGTCGCCAACAGCCGCGGGCGAAGGACCTCGGAGGGGCGGGCGAGGTGCGGAGGACGAGGGGGCGAGTGGGGACGGCGGGACGACTGTCATGGCTGTGAGGTTGGTCAGTAGCCTCGGGTGTCAGCAAGGGAAGGGCACAAAGCGAATGGATCGCAAGAAAGAAAAGTTGCTTTCGTGCGATGGAATGGAGAGTCTGGGGAATGGGAATGAGTGTTATTGTAGAATGGGGGGAAGTTCTGGAGTAGCCTAGCAAAGAAAAATTCGAAATGTTGGAGTGGGATGGGTACAGAAAGGGTCAGAAAGGGAAGGGTGGGTACAGAGATCGGAACACAGAAAAGCTGTTTATAGTAAGTTGTGATTCGAAACTGAAGGGAATTGGGTAAGAGATATCGAGAGAAATTGGTAGGGGATCCCTAAAACCTCGCTGTATTGTTTGTAAAACCACGACGGGTTGGGTTATTGGATTGGAACGTGTGTAGGTATCATTTGTAATATCTGAGTTTGTAGATAAAAGCTTTCAGTTGTTGGAAGTGGGTTTTGAATGACCACAAACGAAAAGCAGAGATAAATATTCAATAAGTGATCGCAAAGCGTGTCGAGGAAAAACAAATATGTATGTATGTATGTATGTATGTATGTACTTGCCGCGACAGTCCGTGAACGGCCTCGCGGCTAAGGGTGAAGGGGGTGCGTGTGGTTAGCACGTCGACATCCCTATGCCGTATTCCAGTATTCTCAATTTGACAAGTGAATTTTCTCATTGTAACACAGCAACATATTCTTGGACATTGCAAGAGAAACGCACACTATAGTATTGGCTCAACCGGGACTCGAACTAGGGACTGCGTAGTAGAAAGCGATCACCCTGACCAAGAGCTAGCCACGAGCCACAATAACGAGAACTAGTAAAATTTAAGAACAGATGAAAGCGGTCGAGATTGGATGTGAATCTCGGTGCTCATATTGTAGAAACTGAATGTGAATATTCCAAAACAGTCGAAGGCAATGAGAAAATGTGGAGATCAGTTCTAAAAAGGTTTGATTGAGAGTAGTTGTAGTAGAAGTAGGGAAATTGATGATCCTGGAGTGAAAAGCCGTGTTGCTATTAGTTTTCGAGGCGATTGAGACAGATTGCGAAAAATAAAATACTTATGATAATATGTAATTAAGGATACTCTAACAGAAGTGGAAGATTTTCATTGTAAATTATCTGCAAGATGGTCTGATAGTTTCATAAACGGTTAGTGAGAGCAAAACTGTAAACGGCGACACTGAGGCAGGAAGAAAAAGGAGGATAAAAAGTAACACAAGTGTACTAATTTTTAAAAACACAAAGCTTCGGTTATTTTTCCCCTTTGTAAAAAATCACTTAAATATTTTGGATTTTACAAATTTTCTCTATTTAGCATTTACAATATAACTAAAAAATTTAAGCCAGTCTTCAACAGTGAATTTTATTTCAATGTTTATTGCCCAGTCGCCAAATTTCCTTTAATCCACTTTCAACGTTTTTGTGACTGCTTAAAAGCGAACCGCAACGACTTCAAAGGACTCCTTCATAAACCACTCACTTTTCATGAATACATTGGCTTCTCTACCACACACTCCTTCTCTCCTTCTCTCTCTTCTTTCCTGCTCTCTCTCTGCTCTCTCTCTCTCGTCTCTATCTCTCCAGTTTCCTCTCTCGTTTCCACATGAGGCTCACTGGAGCGTTGCAGGTACAAGTGAACAACGACAAAACCTTGAAAAAATTCAACTTTCTCCACTGCAATACATGCAACACAGCTGCAAGCGGCCGGCCGGCGCCCGTCAGCGCACATAAGCACAAAACCAATTAGCTGCGGATTGCCCGCTCCCTTCAGCCCGCTCGCGGCGCCCTTACGAGGCGCCAAGAGCGTTTAAATTCCACCCCGCCCCTCTTGCTTAGCTGTGCTCCTGACGTCGAGCAGTTTTTTGAAAAGTAATAGATATCAATTAAGAAATTCAATTTCCTTCTCTTAGCGGTTAGGAAAGTACGTGTGTGCCGGTGCTCCACAATTTGTCCAAATTTCCTGCGTTCAATGTGATGGTGCGTCGCCAACTATTGCCGCGGCGCGAAGGGCTTGGAGGGGCGGGCCGGAGTGCGGTAGTGACGAGGGGGCGAGTGGGGACGGCGGGACGACCTGTCATGTGCTTGTGAGGTTGGTCTAGTATGCTCCGGGTGTCCAGCATAGGGAGGGCTACTAAAGCGATATGGATCTGCAAGAACGAAAACGTTGCTTTCTGTTGGCGATGGATATGTGAGAGTCTGGGGAATGGGGGATCAGTGTTATTGTAGAATGGGGGGAAGTTCTGGAGTAGCTTCTAGCAAAGAAAAAATTCGAAATGTTGGATGTGGTGATGGGTACATGAAAGGCGTCAGAAAGGGAAGGGTGGGGTACAGATGAGTTGGAATCTCAGAAAAGCCTGTTTTATAGTATAGTTTGTGATTCAGAACTGAAAGGGATTGGGTAAGAGATATCGAGAGAAATTGGTAGGGGATCTAAAACGTCGCTGTATTGTTTTGTTAAAACCACGAGCGGTTGGGTTATTGGGATTGGAACGTTGTGTATGGTAATTCATTTGTAATATCTAGTTTGTAGATAAGCTTTCAAAGTTTTTGGTAAGTGGGTTTTGGATACTGGACACAAACGAAAAGCAGAGTATAATATTCAAATAAGTTGTATCGCAACACGCGTGTCGTAGAAAAACAAAAGTATGTATGTATGTATGTATGTATGTTATGTATGTAATTGTATGTATGTATAGTGCTGTTAATTGTATGTATGTTATGTATGTATGTATGTACTATGCGTCGACAGTCCGTGATAGGCCTCTCGCGGCTGAAGGGTGACAGGGGGTTGCGTGTGGTTTAGCCACGTCGACATCCCTATGCCGTATTTTCCATGTATTTCTCAATTTTGATCAAGTGTAATTTGTCTCATTGTAACACAATTGCAACATATTCTTGGAACATTGCAAGATGAACCGCACACTATAGTATTGGCTCAACGCGGGACTCACTCGAAATAGGGACCTCGCGCTAGTATGAAAGGCGATCACCCGACCAAGTAGTCTAGCCACGAGCCACAATATACGAGGAACTTAGTAAAATTTAAGGAACAGGATGAAAAGCGGTCGAGATTGGATGTCGAAATTTACCCCCCCCCCCCCCCCCATCGGTGCTTGCATATTGTAATATGAAACGAATGTGAATATTTCCAAAACAGTCGAATGCAATGAGAAATATGTGGGAGATCAGTTCTAAAAAGGTTTGATTTGAGAGTACCTTTTGTTAGTAGAAGTTAGGGAAATTGATGATGCCTGTTATGTGAATAAGGCCGTGTTGCTCATTTAGTTTTCGAGGCGTATTGAGACAGAGTTGGCGAAAGAATAAAATACTATATGATGAATATGTATTAAGGATAACTCTAACCAGAAGTGGTACAGATTTTCATGTGTAAAATTATCTGCAAGATGGTCTGATAGTTTCATAAACGGTTTAGTGATAGCAAAATCTGTAAACGGGAAATGAGAATTTACAAATGGAGAGTGTAAAATAGTTAGTTCTAGCTGTCCGAAATCTCCAGATTTTCAAATAATGTAGGAAGATGAAAATTAAAATAGGAAAAATGTAGTTAAAGCCATTCTATCCATTACAAAAATGAATATCAAGAGAGTCGAAAGGTTTCGGAAGACCTTGGGAGAATCGAAGATGAGTTGGGTACTTGCGGATTAACTGTGGGAGAATGAATAGCCCTTTGAATGTGTAGGATGCCCGCTTTTTGGGTTGGGAGAAGGAAAGTAAGTGGCGAGATGCGGAGGTTGGTCGTGAGCGACTTTCATTTTATGGGAACTGAGCCTGTTCCAGCTGGCGGCGCGTTTGCGATTATGGCGCGGGTCGGGGGGGGGTAGGAGGGGTTGGGGAGGGGAGGGGGAGGTAGGGGAACGGTCGGAAAGTTCGTTCCTTTGATCTTCGGATGTTCAATACTTGCGGTGACGGTGCAGCGGAAGCGCGGGCCGTGCGCCCTCCTGCGCAAACACATCGCCCTCTTCCGCTCCTCGCTCCCTCGCCCCCTCCTGCCCTCGCCCCCTCGGCCCGTCTCTCGCCCCCTCGCCCTTCCGGCCCCCTCGCCCCTCGCCCCTCGCCCCCCCTCGCCCCTCGCCCCTGCCCCTTCCCCCCTCGCCCCCATCGCCCCCCTCGCCCCTCGTGGCCCTCCTCGCCCCTCGCGCCCGCCCCCGCTTCGCGCGTCTATCTGGCAAGCAGCTTCGGCGAGCGGGCGGTCGCGGGAACTGGCGGCCGCGGCGGGACGAGGGGGGCGGGGCTGGTGGCGGTGGGGCGGGGAACACGGCGGTCGGTTGGTGGAAGTGCGCGGTGGGGAAGGGAGGCAGATTTCCCTTGGGCAAGCTCTGTCTGTGATTGCATCGATGTTTGTTTAAGCCCGCCGTCCACAATGTTATTTTTACATACGGTTGTGTTTTTCAGCATGCTTGTGCAACGTTTATTTTAGAAATGTGTATG
>BOPP01000087.1:4384739-4405211 GCA_017312745.1 Gryllus bimaculatus | reverse complement strand
GGGCTCTGGATGAACGAGGCTGAGGATAGAGAGTGGAGGCAATTGAAAAGGAGTTTACGGATTACCAAAGTGCCAAAGTGCGACGGATAAAAAGAACAAGGCGACGGAAAAGACACGACATGACTTTTAGAGGTAAAATTGTATGTTGTCTATAAGCTTAATTGTCGTAAACTGTCTTTACGGGTCTTCAATTACGGGTCTTCCATTTCTTTCAAAAAACATAGTCTGGAACCCCTCAAAACTGCAAAATTCATACTATTAATAACATAGTACATTGTTTATTAACTTCTATTTATAGAAACTGTTAAACCACATTTAAAATATTTTTATTCTCCTTTTCCCTCCTCTTCATAAATGAGAAAAGGAAAATGCAGATATGAAAATGCAGAAAAATGTGATCGTTAATAGGAAATCATTTATACCTAGGCGTTGATAGCGGAGTAATATTTTATCGTTCAAGAAGATACACGAAAAAAAGAAATACCGTTAAGGCGAAAAAAGGAAACTAAAAACTGCTGCGAGAAAAAATAGTGTACGAAGCGACGTTATGGGAATAATAAAAAAAGGCGAAAGGAGAATATCAGTTGAATTAGATGCCCATCAACTGATGCTTATAAACCATAAATCGTGGAAGGTCATGAATGAGTTTCAAGAACTGGTTAAATCGTATGGAAACGAATAGCGATGAACGATAGTGGAATATAAATGCCAAAGAGACGAAAGAAACTCCAAGAAGAAATCCCTTTGCCCCCCCCTTCCAAATCCCTCATGGATCGGCCCGGAGAAATTGCGAACCAGCGTGGCCAGAGGTGGAGGCCGAACGAATTAAGGAAGACACGAGAGTAAGGGCGGAGAATCTGGCGATCAGTACACATACGAGGATTTCGTAGGCGCACATCTCCAGCATCCGATCCCAGCCCCGCACGCCTTCGCCGCGCGCCGCGGTCCACGTAACTGAGTGGAAAGCTGCCCTTTGTGCCGCTCCGCTCGCACAGGTCTACTGAGGCCCCGCTCCCTCCCACGCCAGGGCCCTGGGACGGGGTAAAGATGGCAGGTTAATTGAAGCCCTTACCGGGAACTGAAATGGATAGAAGTGCACAATGACAAAGGGTAATTGGAAGGCTCGGCCGGAAATACAATAAAACCACACCCTCCGCCCTTCGCCCGCGCCCCGACAAAAGGAAGCCACCGAGGGAGCGATCATAATGGCAAGAGAAGAATGTTGGGCGGCGAGGAGGGGCTAATAACACGGGGAAGATCGGTCGCAAAATGTATTATGTCGATTATGTGGTTTGCAGATAGCGCGTCGCAGGCTAATGAAATACATGGAGGGAAGACTCCACTCCACCTTTTCAAACACCCTGCGTTAAACATACACCACCTTAAGAAGCTTCAGAATGGAGGGGGGACTGAGATGTTTGAAAAAATAACTGCAAGAGAGATGCGCTGAAAAACGGAGCTATTTCCATGATAAAGCTCTCCCGCAACGTCGCGTAGGACCAGAGAGAAATCTGAACATTTGTTTCTTTAATGGGTTTATTCGAAGTAAAGTCGAGAAAGCGAAATAAATCCTGAAGGCGAGAAAACCGGGTGATTAATTCAAATAACACTGAAAACCCTTTTTCGTGGAAAAATTAAAGAACGACGTGGAAATAATAGCTTGATATTTGGTAATCCTAGCTAAGTACAAAATATTCAATTGATTTATGTGAATTAATTTGCAATGAAACATAAAACAGTACTTACCACATGCAAATCATTTAGTGTTGGTATCTTGTGTGTCAATATCATAGTTCAGTATTGCAAGATATTTTTTCTAATTTTAAAATAACTTCTGTTTATAGTTTCGAATATTCTTTTTAAACAATTAAGAAATGTCTATATCAGAGTGGAGTACTTCCGATGTATCATTAAAAATTCACAACTCATAAATGTTTCTTTTAGTGCAGTGCTTTATTTAAATAAGACAGTTGTGTTGAATCTCTTGGGGTTATAAAATATAGAAAACGTACAGAAAAAATAATTATTCCCAGCTCGTGATCATTACCGTGGTAAGAATTTCAGCCTCTTGTGAATTTAAATCTTTATTCCAGTGCTTATTTTATCTTTGATGGAGACACAGCATGTGCTCCGAAACGTTGTAATAAGCTGAATAAAATAATGTTAATATGATACCTGTGTAATGTGATTCTCTATAAACCAATGAACCTATTTTAACATAGAGATAAATAGTATTACATATGGGGCCGTCCATAAATTACGTAATGCAAATATGGGGTATATTCAATACCCCTCTCTCCCCTGTAACGCCTCTGCACCGCGAGATTGAACCGCCCTAATTAATTACGTAACTCTTGCGACAACACCCCCTCTTGTAAATGCACGGAGGGAAAACAAATTAGAGCCCAGAAAAAATGTATTAACTTTATTTGCACTGTGTATTAGGATAATTAAAGTGGGAATTAGTTGTCGATAACAACATGAACATAATAACACGAACTTTTGAGTGAGGGAAAGACGCACAGGCGAGAAAAGTTCTGATTACAAGTGCCGCACGCGCCCCATTGTGGTTGGGCGAGAGTCTACTGCGCCAATTTAATTGTATCCTACAAACTACCACAGATCAGTTTTGCATCTTCTTCGTAATCTTCCAGATTCAATACAAAATTGATGTAAAAACGAATTGATGTGAATGCATTGTGACAATTTCTAATAACTTTATTTATGTTAAAAAATAAATAATATTTTAACATTTTAGTGTAGGAATAAAAAAGAACGTATTTTAGCAAATGTTAAAAAATGTGAAAAGTTTCGGTTTCGTAACACTAACAGAATACTCCTCGTCCCTATGTAATGCAGGGCAACGCTGCGTCAACCTCCCTTCATTCTTTAACATTACACAATTTGTGGATGACCCCTAACCATTAATAATAGCGAGAAGCTGTTGTAGTACCACTTGTTTCCTTTAAATTTCCTCTAAGAATAGAGTAAAATACACTTATAAAAGTGATATTAGTCCAATTTTTAGTGCTAACTCAAAATGTTCCAAAAAGTCAACAGTTTGAATTTTTTCGGCATTTTTCTGCATGTACAGAACTAATGATAGATAATTAGTTTTTTCATTAATTTGATGTACAATTTTTGAGAATTTTCAGTTTTCGCACAATATTGCGTGCAATATGTGCAATATTGAACTAGTGCTACAACAGCACATACTTTCTCGCTTTATTGGAAACAGCTATGTGATATTGAAATATTGCATTTTGTGCGGTTATAAAAAGCTCAGCTACAATTGATTGATGTCGCCCAATTCAAATAAAGCGCCAGTAATGCATATACGTATTAATTTCAATAATCAGGAGTAGCAATCATTTCTTACTGTGGCCAATGATGCAAACAGGAATACATTTGACTGATACAGTATTCGCAGCAAATTATGTAGAAAACAGCAACGCATAGTCGCCAGTGCAGGAGTGTCAAAACTATGTGCATTCGCTTGGTTAATAATATCAATACAGTAATTAGAATATGCAATTGCCATCAAAATAATCACGACAATTCTGTCAGCTCACTCGCGAGATGTCTTTCGTTGTAAGAAACCGTTCCGAAAGCGTTTCATCGTTTTTCTTGTATTCAATGAGCAATAATTTTTTAGGAATCAGAGGATATTAAATGAATATATAACATACCTGACAACATAAATACAACCTGAATAACAACATTATTTATATATATATAGGTTAGGTTCATTGATTTATAGACAATCACATTTATACAGATATTATCATATTAATATGATTTATTCAGCTTTTTTCGCACCGCACCGCGCCGCCGCTGCGGCTCTAAAGACTTCCGGCCCAAAGGCAGCGCGTAGCGCTCTGCTTCATCCGCTGTTGCCTCGTGCTGCGCTTTTCGACAAATCTACAGCCCCACTGCTCTCCGTCGTTTCTCTACAGTCTCTCAACACCGGTCGAACACGAACGCCAGTGTTGATCGGAGAATTCACGGACAGCTGTCGATGAGAGTGGGAGGCCGCCTAAATGCTTTCCACGCAGCGGTTGAACCCCACTTAGCTACACCGTGTGATCGAAAGTATCCAGTCACGTGGCTGAAAATGACTTACCAGTTCATTGCGCCCTCCATCGGTAATAATGGAACTCAATAGGGTGTTGGCTCACCCTCAACCTTGATGTCAGCTTCCACTCCCGTGGAAATACTTTCAATCAGGTGCTGGAAGGTTTTCAATTGAATGGCAGCCCTTTCCTCATGCAATGCTGCACTGAGAAGAGGAATCGATGTATGTCGGTGAGGCCGGGCGCGAAGTCGGCGATCCAAAACATTCCAAAGCTGTTCGATGGATTTGAAGTCAGGCCTCTGTGCAGGCCATTCCAATACAGGGATGTTATTGTCGTGTAACCACAATATCGTGTCGCCACAGGCCGCGCAGTATAAATAGGCTCCATCGTGTTGAAAGATGCAATCGCCATCTCCGAATTGCTCTTCAACAGTGGGAAGCAAGAAGGTGTTTAATACATGAACGTAGTCCTGTGTCGTGATAATACCAAACAATACGAGTACGAAACAATATTCGTACCACATGGGGAGTAAGATTCTGCATGAAAAACACGAGCACACCGTAACACGGATATGGACGTGCCCAAATTCTTTTGATCACAAGAGCAATGGACACTTAAAAATGTTGCAGATATAATATTTGTTGAAGTCTCTGAATTTTCAAAGTGGGGCAACTTTGGGGGTAATGAGAGATACCAATCGTTTTTGAAGCCTTTGCTAATGTCAGTGCGGCCGAGGAATAGCGTAGGGTTCTGGAAAAGCGCACATTGAGTGAAGTATGTAAGTGAATGTAAGTGAATTCGAGTATCGGCACAGACAAAAGAAAATTGTTCGGTGGAAACACTTTTCCTAGTTCATAGTAGTAAACAATTGAAGCGCCGTTTCAAATCATTTGAGGATATCAAATCATTGGAGTACTAGTGGTTTCACAGGCTTAATACGAAAAATGTTCCGCATAGACATTGCAAAGTTTCGCGCCCACTTTGTAATGTTTTACCCACTGTTTAACTGAAACAATAACTGTTTCGCACTTGGGGAGCTAACACGATCAATCGTGTTTTGAGCAGGCTATGTGAAAAAAGACGTTTTCTACCGTTTTTATTATTGAGTATTTCAAAAGATGAAATTTATGAAATTTGTAGAGCTGTTTTTATATTATGTGTGTATTGTTGTCATTAGATTGTCAGAATTTATTTTTTTAGTAATACAAGCTATTGTGGTTTTAATTTTCTTCTTATTGCTCGTTGTTGAAGCTCTGCGCTCCTCAATATTACTGAATTAGGTCAATATTTCAAGTTTTCATCCAGTCAAATTTCAGTTTCTCTTTTATTCCCACTTTTTAACTCCCCTTTCCTTTTGTCTTGCTTCTATAGGTTCTCAAATTCTACCTTGATTCATTACTGTCATTTCCGTTCATCGAACACGAGCCCTCCTCGGCCCTCGTCGCCGCGGTCGCGGAGTACCTAACGGGGCGCGCCGCCTGCGCCGTGGACGGCCGACGCATTAGCCTTATTGCGAGTCGCGGGCGAGGACGCGCGTTCCCTTCTTCGCGTTTCCTTCCATGCGCCGAAAGAGCGCCGCTTCGCGCTTCTTACGAGCGTCGTGCACCCACAACAGCGCAGGCAGGAGGCTTTTGGCAACTGACGAGAAAACATACCTCAAGACGTGAAGAAGTACAATGCAAGGAATCTCTGGGATGGTTTGTGGGTTGTAAGTAACGATAACGATAATAATGAATGTTGAAATATCCACAAAACGGTGAAGGGGATTGCTAATATTGTGGAAAGTTCCTTTCGAGGAACCAATCAGAATCTAAAGTTAAAGATGGGAAGCTTTTGAAAGTCGAGTACTGTAAACAGCCATGTGCAAAAGTTTTGAGAAGACAATCGAAACATTTCTTGCACCTTTACTTTCCGATTATGCAATTCTTGTGTTTCATCACATCTCGTTATTTATCAAACTAAACGTACTTCGATTGTTTTTCCTTGATCTGTAATCGGTTTGCTCTGAAAAAGAAACATGCCCTCTAACTTTTCCTAGTCCATTCCTTGCTCTTACATCCTCTCTCGTTTATCTCAGATTTCTAGCACCCACTCTCACATTATTTTTCATGGCCCATTTTCACCGCTCTGACGCCCTCAAAACAAATTTATTTTTCCTTCGTCATCTATATGGTGTGTTTTTCTCAACAACGACGTTACTTTTATTGCAGTATTAGGATGACTTGCCTGTGTCCGTTCCTCACTCATAGATCCCTTCCGATCGATTGATTGGGACAAGTGAGATGTCGTTAGACGAGTCTCAAACTGGTGGTGGGGATGAAGTCTTCTTTCGAGGAAATTATATAATTACTGATGGTTCTAGCAACAGTAAAGATAGCAATGGGCATAGACATATACAGTTACAGACTGTGTTGATTGCGGTTAACGAGAGTTCAGATATGCAACATTGCATAATACATTAGTGCTGAAATGAAAAACATAGTACATTGAGCACAAGCACAATCAAGAAAATGCAGCGTAGTCTTCAAAATTGCACACGCACGCAGGCACATGTCGAGAACAGAGAAGATGAAACTACGGCTGGCTTTCGCGGGTGGCGGATCTAAGCCTACAAAGGCCGTGATTTGTATTGGCAAAGGCAGGAAATTATTTGAATGCCGCAGAAACGGACACCGTTGCACAACAGGCATGTGATTGGAGCTGCTTATGATACGACCACGTACAGCACGTGTTAAGAGAACAGTTTGTGCTGGGAGCATGGATTTACATGAGAGTTCAGCATGATGTTCCAATACATTGTGGCACAAGTAATTTATCATTATGAATTAACCATATGAATTAGCGAGACGCACGTTACAGAAGATTGTTGTATAAAATTCACTGTTTACACGTGATAATTGTGTTGATGTGAATTTTATAGAGAAAAGCACAACGCGTGTTTCCGAGTGGCAGAGAGCATGGGCGTAAGCGTGCAGCCTGAGAGGCTATTTATGAGCGACTGACGTCGTTACACTGCCCGGCGCCTGCGAGCGGGCCGGCGGAGCGGCCGGAGTTCGGTGGGGAGCGGAGTGGCGTCGGCTAACACACTTGGGCGCGGACACGTCGGCCACTTGTCGGGTGTCTTGATGCAATTGAGCCGTTCGTGAGGTGGCTCAGCAAGCCTGAATGCAGGAGAATGCAGGAGAATTAGTTGAAACATACAATACAAACATGAATCGTACCTAAACTCGAAAGTGAGTGTGTAATTTTGGTATAATTATAACGCTGGTTTTACAGGGAGTTCAAACAATGACTTTGTTATAAATTAAAAAATATAGCAGACGGAGATAGATGAAATCGTAGGGGAGACGAGAAGAACTAATGGCGTTGACTCCTTTTAATGTATCGCATGGAGCAAGTAAGCAGTCATTAGATGCGTCACGGTCTCCTAGAGAGGAGTGGGCACTTTCTCGTATTTTTATAATGTATTTAATAATCTCGAAATTATTGAATACGAAATTTAAAACGGTTGAAATCTTCGAATTCGCCACGTATTAATTATTACCTTTTTCAAACCAAGAAACTGGTTAAATGCAGCTTACAGTTCTTGTAACTTCGTAGGTTGGGAGGTCATAAGTTCAAGTTCAGATGGTGGTGAGCTTTTGAAACCAAGTTACCCATAGCTGGGATGGTATCACTGTCTGAGTGAGCATTAAAATACTGCTCGGATTCTCCTAGGTCCTTCAATTTTAAATTAATTTCGGATTTTTACCTTATCAAATCTTACCTTATCGATGTTTCACACATCACTCGCACAATTATGTTTTGCCATTAATTTCTCTATTCTCATGTTCCGTCATAGTCCATCAGTTGATATTTATACCGCACATCCAGCATTTATTTATTTAGTTAATTGTTTATTTCGGTTTTGAAGCACTTCAATTGCTGAGACCATTATGACTATCAGTGATACTCTAATTAAAATCTATAAGATAGTATAAATTATAACCGATAATGATGGTCAAATTTAAGATAATAAAACAGTAGTGTAATGAAAGAAAGGGAAATTTCTATAAACTTGAGAAAACCTGCCAAGAGAAAATTTGGTTGTAGTAATACATAGATCGCGTGTGATTTTTGATCCCCCTAAGAGGATATTCAAAGCAGTTTGATGCAGCCTCTTTCTCAACCCAGGCTTCCTTGGAGGACTACCTCCGACGCGGGTCTTTCGAGCAGGCGTGCCTTGGCGGCGTCCCCTGGTGCTCCTGGGGTGTGACTCTCACTTTGTCGACAGATGTCGGTCTCACCCGAATAATCTATTTGGGGGGATGTGAGATATTGTTAGGGCGAGATACTGTCGGAGGGATTTAATTTAACCAGGCATCCACCAGGGCTCTTTTGCATGCCACACCAGTAGTAAGGCTCCTGTGGATTTTACGCCCTTCGAAAATCCACGCACCTGGAACTCGCGCACTCCCCCGTCAAGGGCCAATATGAGAACCCGTCACCCACCGAGGTACGCAAGAGAACATTTAAACGCGTGAAGGTGCCAAACGTTATCGAATTCTAGGGGGGAAAGTTATTCCCAATGTTCCTCCGTGAACTTGAATCATGCTGAATTCTCGAATGCCCAGTTAAACCTACGCCAATAGCACCAAGTTAAAAATGTTATTTGTTGAAACTGAAGATGCCATCAGTTCCACAACCTACTGGGGTCACAGAATAATTAAAAAGTGAACAGCTGACGTCATTTTTTCGATAATGTTGTACAAAGCCCTATCAATTCTTCTCACTTTCCTCCCCGCCAACTCCCACAACCCTTCGCGCTTCTCCTACGTACCCGCGAACGCAGACTTCATGGCTTTTAGGTCCCATGTACACATTTTGATTCCGAAGCTTTAGTGAACCATGGAGAGCATGGAGGGCTTCTAAATCCAAAGAAGCGGCACTACGCCCCCGCACGCGTTTTATGTTATGGCTTATGAAACTCCAGAAGTGTGTCTACACTTGCGTTTGTGAACTGAACCTACAGAATCGTTCCTGAAATGGAAGCGTGTAAATCGATTCCCGAAGGAGCCGCTTCACTTTTGCGCGAGAACACGCAGAACAACTCGAAACCGCGAGTGGAATGGCCTCTGGTACATACCCTCGCACTTTGCATGCACTTGACGCTTCGCTATCCGCGCCTCAATGTATGGCAATACTCCGGCCATCGGCATAAAGCATTCTTCAGTCTGTCTAGCGAGCATTAAACAACGCATTTCGTGCCACGAAGGCATTTTGGACGTAACATAGTTTGTAGTTTGTTATAAAAAACAGAGAAAATTATTTAGATCGAAAATATATTGACCAACTTCTAAAATACATTGACTTTTGGCATTAACAAATTTGTCAAATATCTTGAAAATAATTCATTTTTAATTTATTATAGTGATTACAGCCTTGATAATATACATAAGCCACAAAAATAACCGCGCACTTATGAACTGCAAAACACATTGGCATAGTACACGTGGGTTCCCGTATCTCGTTCTTCGCTTGCGTTCATGTCGTGCATCAGTTGGGGAACGTCGCCCCCCCCCCTCCCGCGAGCGGCTGCCTCTTCCGCTTTTCGTCGTGCGATGCGGGCAGAGCTCCCGAGCGCGTTGCGCACAAGGGCGAAATTATATTAAGTAGCTGCCTTTCCCCGGGCCCCGCCGCGACCGCCGCCGCCGATAGACAGGCTGAGTGGTTTGGCTTATGCTGCGCTCTGATGGGTAATGGTCTGTGTTAATAACGCGGCCACACAATCGCCTGACGAGAGTTCCCGGGCGCCCGCTGCCGCGTGATGGTTTGAAGTTCACAAAAGAGCTGAGCGCCGCGAGGAAGAGGGGAAGGGCGAGGAGAGAGGGACGAAGAGGCAGAGGGAGGCAGCTGGCGGCGGAGGAGGAAGGGAGCGCGAGAAGAAAGGCGCGCCGGAAAAGGCACGCTGCGCAGAAGAGGATGGCGCACGGGCCAACTCTATTATTTAACGCAAACAAGTATAAGAATTTTCAAGGAAGAGATGGGATGATATCGATTAGGCGGAGGGAATAAATGCACAATAGTTCGATATTCGATTAAAATTATAATCGTAATAATAAAAGAGCGAGGGGGAACGTATATTTGTACCGCCCAAACTCTGAAAATTAGTCATCGTCCATAATCCTTTCGTGCGCAGACAGGCGGCCGGTTGCCGCCCCCATCCCATCTATCCAAGTCGACTGCCGCCAACTGCCTTCTGTGAGCCCGCCCTCCTCCGCTCCGCCCCGCTCGCCTCCGCTCCGCCCGCCGCCTGCCCCCTGGGACCCGCCGCATTCAAAGCACCTTGCAAGGCGCCTGTGAGAGCGAAGGGGCGGGGGCGGGGCAGCGGGGGCGGGGGCAAGATCCGAGGAGAAATACGATGTCTTAGACCAAACTTGGTCCTCCTCCGCGAAAGAGAGGGGGCGATGAAATCTGATGGAATGCATTGGAATTTAAGGAAAACACCGCCTCTTCGCTAAACAGCGCTCGCCGCGCGCTGGCTGCTACCGTCGGAATCCGGCGCGCCCTCCTCTTATTGACTCAGCGCCCTCCCTCTCTCGCCATTCACCCGCGCACCGCCTCCCTTGACGCTTCGCTGTCTTCTTCGCATTGGAGAGATGATCGAGAGCGCTTCTGCGCGAAAATGTCCGATAAATAATGTTGGGTTTAATAAGACGCCACTTTGCGCTCCTGACACTGCTTGCGCAGCGTCCCCCTGGTTTGCTTCGCAACACTTTCCTGGTTTAGGAATTTCCGGTAAGCGTAAGAAAAGCAGGTGTGTGTCAGTGAGTTGGTACTTGTGTGCTCATACATGCAGCTTTGTAGAGAGGGAAGTTCTTGTTTCCGGCTTCCTATAGTGACTAGTTTTCCAAACTAACTGTCTCTGTGTATCAAAATAATACTAATGATATTAATAAAATGATGATGATCATCATAATAACACATTCCAGTGAAAGAAACGTAAAGACTAAACACACTGCCATATAACAAAGTAGAACGAGAAGCACCAGAAACCAATAGAGTTCTAGAGACTTTATTGCATCACAATGGTCCAATAAACCATTATTTAATCCATTATTTCATTTAGTGATCTAAATGAAATAATGTATGATACAACTAAGGTGGTAACCAATGAGGTATCAAAACATCTAACAAGAGAAAGTGGAAGACCGAAAACATCCGAGCATGGAAATACAGGTCACAAGAAAAACCAAAACATCCCAGCATGAAAATTCAGGCTACAACCAAACATTGCAGATCTTCGAAGAGAACTATCTCTCGTTACAGAAGAAAAGGAACATGTGAAGTAAAATATATGGGATATAGCCAACATGGTGCATAATCACTAAGTTCACAAACTGACAAGGAACAAATGAAAATACCACAATCCTTTGGTACCAACAATTAATAACCGACAGGGAAATAACACCAAACAAACCTGACATATGTAAGATTGATGATATGTAATAAGGGGCAACAATATATGTAAGAGAATAGACATAACAATACCAAAAGATGCCAATGCATTAAAGAAAGAAGGAGAAAGAATGATGAAGTTCACAGATTTCCAAATTGAAATAAGTAAGGAGAAGAGTGTCACAAGGTGGCTTTGTTGGGCATTGCCCATATTCTCAGAAAGGCTCTAATAGAAGAAAAGGGAAATAGCCCTGAGAATGTAGTACATTCTTGCCTGAAAAAGAGACCAGAATTGCCAGGTGTGATGGAATAATAATAATAATAATAATAATAATAATCATAATAATGAATATAAATATAAAATACATTTAAAGAAATAAAAGTATAAATGTCGGTGAAATATAAGAATGTATGCAAATACATTTTGCTTGTGCTGTGGGGTTCGTTTCTTAAAGCAAGCGCGCAGCTGTGTTCGACGGCTCCCTCCCAATTCTCGTTCCCTCTCCAACGAAATCTTTCCACACACGACATTTGAAGTAACCTTGGAAGCATTGTATGTTGAATAAATATGTACCCAAAACGTTTCTGACCTATTACTGGCTAAATTCAGTCGACATATTTTGCAGTCGAAACTGTTCAGAAGGCGCTTCAAACGTCCTCGTGCGTGATGCATGGTTAAGTGGCAAGGAAACTAACTGCCATATATTGCGCTATTATTTTTACTTTTTCAGGAAAATATGATGCAGCAAAACTGACAATGTAAAAGTGCTCGTAAAATAAAAAGGTGTGCTTCATCAAGATGACAACAAAAGATACTTTGAGAAGGTAATCGCTTAAAAAGAGTTCTAGCAACTCCAATTCATTTCCAAGATTACCAGTAGGCCATTTACCTGGGTAGCTGCAATCAATTTTGTGGGGCAGCAATATATTCAGAATTTTGAATTAAAACAAACCAATTCATTTTGTGTCGGTAAATTAATAAAAGTGCATTATTTTGTTACCAATTCAACAGTTTTTGTGTATTATCTCAAATATCCATCGTTATTTAATATTTTATAAGTAAATTGTGAATTTTAATATTCATATCTCGCAGAGCAATATTATTTTACATCCACAAAACATTTAAACTCCCTTTCTTCGAACTCCGGCGAGTTATATTTTTCGTCTCTTTACAGAAATGCAGGTAATTCTAGAAAATATTGCATTAATACAGAAATTCATGTTGAATACTATTGTAGAGCGTAAGCCAGTAAAACATTAACAGAACGAAATGCCGCTGCTAACTCCCTGTGGTTAGCACCTTCTCTCGACCCTATCACCTCCACCTCCGCCACCATATTCTTTCATATTGTTTTGCTGCGTATTCACAAAATTTGTGGTAATGTTTATGACAAGATTTCAAGAAAAGAGTTGAGAAACGGGGTCCACGTTATGCTTCTTAAATAAATCCAGTACATAATATTTTAAACATGATTTCATTCTCAGTTATTATTTTCAAATTGTAAAAATATTGTCCATACTACACTAATTACACCCCAGGTTAATAGCTTCAGGAATTTTTTCCAATTAAATAATTATATGAGTTATTGTAAATGTCAACGAAAATTCACCAGAACACTAATTACCTGAAACAAAAACTCCCCACTAGAAGGTATTGAGAATGAATAATGCCGGCCCCCCTAAAACCCATCAATAGCTCGGTGAGCCATCGTCATTGCTATTAACGTCATGTCGAGCGGGACGATGGCCGCCGGCGCGGTGCTGACGTCGACGGATGAGACGTCGTCGACGCCATCACACCGTCCCCCTCCGCCCCGATGCGTCCATCCACTCATCACCGGCTCCGCAGCCACTGCCACCGTCTCCTAACGCATACCCCACTACTACCACCGCTGCTGCCCCTCCGCTCCCCCGAACACCCCTGCAGCCACCATGGCTCCCACTGCCCTGCCCCCGCAGTCCCCGCTTCAGCCTCGCCCACGCCGCAGGTCGCGCCCCGGCGCGGCGCTAATGGGGCCGTGTGCCACGCGAAGGCGGCGGGGCCTCTAATGACAGCCTGCGGGCACCTGCCGCGCCGTCTCATCAGGCACTTTGGATGGCTTTTACGGCCCGAGGGCGCTGCGACCTTTGCCAGGAGGAGATCTGCGCACATTGTCTCTCATATCCACTACCCACCCCAGCCCAGCCCTGCCCAGCCCCTAGTGAGAAGGCTGCCGTTGAACCAAACTATGTTACGTTTGTTTAACGCCAATAAATCTCTCAAAGACATAGTAGTTGGAAGATCACATATTAATGGCTATTCATACCAGTGTTTCAGATTTGTTTTCAAAAATCTCCAATTCGATTTGTACGTTCCTACATCCGTGGACAAATCTAGTAGTCTAATAAAAATCATTTGAGAATGCCAATTATTTGTTCACAATAGTTGTTTTCAAGCATGGTAAAGTGAAACAAGTGCGTTGTCGTGAGATAGGATGGCTAAAGAAAGAGTTTTTCTCCCGCATCACCAGAGTACCCAAAAGTAACCTTTTCCAGCGTACTTTAGCCCGTGACAGTATTTTAGAAAATTAAAGTTAATGTATTCATTTAAAAAGGAAGTTTTATCGCCTTAATTTTGTAAATGATAATTGCTTTGACGAAACGCATAGAATTGAAGATATAAACGGAAAACTTAAAACAGGGCAAAATTACAAGGGTTTTTTTAATTTTTCTCTGTAAAGCAGACCTTTTTTGAGATAGTAAACATCAAATTTGAATTCATCACCATCAAAAACATATTAAAATGTCGAGAAAAAATCTTCTGGATCTTTTTCCTGAATTTTTTGGACCTTTTGGGTACCGATTGACTGAACTATAGTGCCTCTGTGTTTCAGAAAAATACTAAAGCCAGTTTTGGATTCATTGTGGAAAGCAGTATAATGCTGTTCCATTTTCCTCAGATCTTTGACTTAACTCGTATATACTACGCGTTTTAAATCAACAGTTTTTCAATTACTTAAAAATATTTTTTTATTTATATATGTTTAGAAAATTGAAAATCTCTGAAAAGAAGGATTAATCAAAATTTATAATTCCTATGCTTTTAATGCGAATTAAATACGATATAATGAACGTTTTGAATACATATATCATCACGTACCATTTTATTCAGAAAATGGGTTTTAAAGTTTCATGTAGAAATTAGACCATTAAGTAAACCCAAACAGGTCTATTCAGAATAATAGAATAACAGCTTTAAAACGTTGAAAAGTACACATACTTGTACGTAGTGGTGCTACCGATAGACATAGACTTTGTCATAGTACAATTTCCTTATTTTCTTGATGTGGGTTAGCTTCATGGTCTTGGCCAATCCTCTTGCCAGCTGCTATATATCACCGCTCAAAATTTTGAAGATATCTCAATTTGCGGGTTGTCTAAAAGTAACCGAAATATTACTTTAAAAATATGAAAGAAGAATAAAACATCGTCCAATATGGAAATTTTTGTTGAAAAATGTTGAGCCGTTTTAAGGAAAACATATTTAAGATCTAGTGTAATTGTAAGTCCTTTGAAGCTCTTTCACTCCCAAATCTTCATTCTAGGAGTTGTGTCACGAATGAGAGCCGTAGCGCGTAAATTGAGATGGCAGTCGTCGAAAACATAATGGACTGAAAAGTTCAGTTCAATGGCTGTTGCATTTGTATAATATTGGAAACGTTTGTGGCCGATACATGACAAAGTGGAATATGAATCTAAAACGAATTAGATCCACTCATTTGATATGGACACCAAGTATTATAATTGCTTGTATATCTGATTATGTAATTCGCTATGCTACAATGTAATCACAAATTTGTGTGGCACTAAACACAAAATTGTAATATTGAGTAGTTTTTCTGCGATGATGGTAATAAACTGTTTTACATTAATTATGTTTAATTGAATATCTTTCTGACGAAACAAAATATTAAATAATTTTTTAATTATATAAAAGTTTAATTAAGAAAGTAAAATCATTTACTAATATCTTTCAGTACACGTTTTCTGATATTGATATTTGATGTTCCTGGTGAGACATTGATAGTTGACACGGAAAAGAACAAACCACGAGAATCACAAGTCATAACACACTGCACAGGCGAATGGCACTGCAATTGATTGTTAGTGATTTAAAATCACTTAGAATATGCGAGAGTTACTCCCACTACCTCTTGGCCCAAAATCCTAATTCCATCGAAGTCATCAGATGACCCTATTTACACCCGAACGCCCCATTTTTTCACACCTCCCTAAGGAGGTTTGGTGGTTGCGAGGGTGCGTGGCTCAGAGCACGTGGGGAGGTGCTTCGGAGGCAAGTTGGGGTCCGGCGCGAGGGCGGCAAGAAGTGCGAAGTGGGGGGGGGGCGCTGGAGGCTGTCCGTCGCAGGCGGCGCGCGGTCGCTCGTATTCTAATTACTCGACCGCCTCCACTGCAGCCGGCCTGGCCGCATCGCCCGCCTCCTTCGCTGGCTCCGTCAACACCGGCGCCCTCCTTCCCCCCACCCCACCCCACCCTCTCGACTTCTTCACTGCCTTCGCCGGCTTTAAGGGCTTCCATGCCCTCAATGGTATCTCTGACTTCTGAATTCCCAGACCCCGGCGTTTCACCACATTTGCCACCCGTAGTTAACTTCTTGCCGTAGTTAACGCCTTCGTGGTTGCTAATGGCCGTCACCAAGTCACCGTCGTTCAGTCTTCACTATCTTTGGCATCTGCGCCTTCCTCGCCGTCCCTTGCAGCCGCTTCTCGACGTTTGTTGTGCATTTCACCTTTTTTCCTTCATTGCCATCGCCAACACTGGCCCCTCTCTATTCCTTGTCTGCGCTTCTCCTTCTACTTCCTTCCTTCCTTCCTCGCTATCATTATTTCGGTGTCCTTGCCACCTCCGCCTTCCCCTTCTTCTTCGTTGTCTTCGACATCGCCAAAGTCCTTGCTATCTTGAAAGGTTTTACTAAAGTGGTGCTCAAAAAGTTCCACAAATGGAGCATTACTTCTTTAGGGTTGAGTTTTCAAAGTTCCTCACTCATATCCCCACACTACAAACCAGATGTGTCTCCTCCATAATCTTTTCCGTTAGCACTACTCTACCCCACATGGTGACAGAACTGTCAGAAGCTCAAAACTGGTTCCGGCTGGGGAGGTGATGGGTGATACCTGGTTGGGGAAATCGCTGCTAGCCGCTATATAGGTCAGCGCCGGTTCTCACCATCCAGCGAAGAAAGTCACTGTCATCCCTGAGGAAAAGAGATGCACTGCGCTTGTGGGAGGGCGTGGATGGTCGTGTACCGATGGTTTTGACGGTAGTCGCGGGAAATCGGACGAGATAAATTGGAGCCAGACTCCCCGGTGTGGGAGTTAGATATAATCTTGATCGGTTATAGGACCCTTTTTTGCGCGTCAAGTAAAGTGTAGCAGGAATCGTGAACACCTTATAGTAGTGTCATCGCTAATCTCGCGTATTACCTGAGTGGAAGTCATAAAACTCACGGTACCGACGATAAGATAGATGGGCAACCTGATACAGATGGCGCAACTCTGTGAAGCGCGATGTCGCGTGCACTGAACGGTTCTATGTCAAGTGAATTTCGTCTTGCTGAAAAGTCCAGCAATAACTGAGAAAATAAGTGCAAGTCTTCGGACTCATTGTTCCGCGGTGTGAATCTGACTGCTGAAGGAACGTTGATCTCGGAGCGAAGTTTCACCTTGTCAGCGATAGAGGACTTACGGAGCGTCTGTAGAAGAAAGTCGCGGTACAGAGGTAACCATACTCTTATGTACCAAATTGAAAATGCTTTATTTTCAAATAGTACATACAATTTCTACGTAACACGTAAATTCATTGATAAAGACAACAAAACTCGCTTTTGCGTAATGAAGTATTCAGGGTGGCATTCCGCATTGTCTTATACATTAATTGTAGATAGCAATGCAAGAAGAGGGAACCATAATATCTTACATTTTTTATGTATATACTTTATTTTTACATTTCAATATTTGTAGTCGCCTGGATGTTACTCTGTGTTTTCCAACCCGGCCAGATGGTCGGTTAAAATACGAAAATTGCTGGCATCTTGGTAATATTTTCGAACTGGCGCATTTGAGAAACTTTCTCTACACGGACTTCGCTTTATTACTACAACAGAGAACGTGAAAAGAGGCCAACAAGCTATTCTTGGAATGTGTGGGAGTGACTTATTTCTGAGATGCCTCTAGATACTCTGCGGTTTGTGTCGTGCTGGTTTTGACTCGGCGGGGGGTGGGAGGTTCGTATGTAAAACGTTTTTCACAAGCAAATACGCACTATCCAAGTGTCCCTATTTGAACGAATTTTACCTGGGAATTTCAGCAACGAGTTTATTTAAAAACTATAGCACTTCTTTAAAGCTATAGTAGTATCTCGGGGTCCATGTTCTAATGAACTCATTACGATTACATTCAACTGTCGGAACTGAAACCAGACAATTGAAAATTCTGAACTAATTGTAATTTTGTTTCATACAATTTATCGTTCGTTTCATAGCAGGTATTGCTCTAATATCACCAAAAATGCAGTGATTTGCAAGCGATACGATTGTTTTTTAAATCTTTATTGCCGAGCACTACTTTCTATGTGGAAAAAAAACTTTTGGTGGAACTTGGTCTTAAAGCGTATAAGCTCAAAATAGGTAATAAATAAAAAAAGTAAAATAAGCTATGAATAAAAAAAATAAGCATAAAACCCGAAGAGGCTTCAAGTTACACAAACTTCCCGATGACCTTTGATGAGGTCACTAGAAATAATGTTATAACTACTGTTAAAAAATTAAAAACAATGTTAAGTTGTTTCCCTTAGTTAAGAGTCGATCAAAAAATAACTTATTTTGTTGTTCGGAATGGTGGGGGAAGACAAACTGGCAAACGAGATGAATGCGGTGGCAGCGTTAACGGCAAACCGAGAAACTTCCCATTAGCGGAACGGGTAGTTTATAACCAAATGTTTTTGGAAATAGAAGAAAGAGCGCGATCCGTGGTGCGATTATTAAGGTACTGCTTCTGCATTCGCTTTTGTTGATCAGAGAATTGACGGAAAACTACCGATCAGAGTGACCGGCCATTAGAATTCTCCTCGAACAGCGGCGTGGCGTTTAGCGACTCGGTGTATTGTCATTAGTAAGAAAATGAAAACGAACAAAAATGAAGAGTGACCCATTCAACCCCCTGGAGTGCAGCACGCAGCGCTGATGTCTCGAGCAGAAGACCCCGTGGCGAAGGAGCCCCCGGCACGGCAGTGCGTGCGTGGGGGAGGGGTGGAAATGACGCGCAGAGCGTCGAGGGGGGGGGCAGAGGGGCCGCGCGAAAGGCCGAGTGCGCGGCGCCGCTGCAACTTGCTCTGACTCGCGCCCCCTCTGCCTTCGGACGCGCGTGCTTGGGGTGCGTAGCTCGTGGCATTTGGCTGCGACGGGCAACTTACGCACGACTCCGAGCGTAACTCCCTGCCGCCAAAGGACAAGCCAGTACCTGTGAGGCTCTTCTTAGAAAGGAGTTTTGTTTTTGCGGGAAGTTGGTTTCATCCATTTTATTAAAACAATTCTTTCTTACACTGTTTTAACGGATCATCCTTAATTACTAGGCGGAAGTGTTTCGAAATACTTCCAGAAAAATTAAAACGTGTAAAAATGTGACTCGTTTAGCATGGAATGTAAAACGGGCAAGTACCGTATGGATGATGTGATGTATGTGAAGGAATTTCTATTTCAAGATAAAAATGGATTTTCCCCTGTATTTTGAAAATGAAATCATTGAAAATACTTTTATTGAGATGTTCATAATTTCTAGCACAAAATTAAAACCAAAAAAAATCATACCTGGAACAGTATGGTTGTTGATCAGTGTGTGGTTGCGCGTACGTAATTGTGTGTGTGTGTGTGTGTGTGTGTGTGTGTGTGAGTATATATACATTTCTGTTCATCTGGAAATACCTGGGCTTTGTGATATGTATCTGTGTTTGTGGTGTGAATGTGCGTGTTGCTGATTTGTATCTCACTGATAGTTTGTATCTGCATGATTGTGTGTGATTATGTGACCTTGTGATGTGTATCTGTGTTTCGGTATTTTGTGTGTGAATTTGTCAGAATCTGTGTGTTTGCGAGCAAGAGTGACTTTGTGTCTTTCATACAATTCCAGTAAAAGTCAATTTTGTAGGGTATTTCTGGAGGTTTGTGTGTCTGCGGGAGTGTATATGACCATTTGTATATATTTACATATGTGGGAGAGAAAGAGAGAGAGAGGGGTTAACGACCTTATGTGGCAATAACTGCGAGTTTGGGGTCTCGGGGTGAGCGTGTCCCAGATGCAGAGCGCCGATGGCGGCGGCAGATGGCGCCAGAGGGAAGAGAGAGCGGCGTGCGAAGGCGGACCAGATGGGACCACAGGGCCGGCGCCCTAGGCAGGGGTGGCGGTGGCGGAAGGGGCGCAACAGAAAAGGCGGGCAGGAGAGCGGTCAGCAGTGTGGGAGGAAGGGGGGGAGTACCCAGCGACAAGCTCCCTCATTGTTCTTAAGGGCACATTACGATAATGGAGGGGCGTTCGGGCGCTTTTAATATCGAACGTGCGCCACTTGGGACAATCGAGGACATTAGCCGAGTGAACTCGTTGAATAACGGCCGGTGGGTTCGGAGAGGGAGGGTCAAGAGGAAGAGGAGGAGAAGAATGAGGGAGAAGGTGTAGGTGCGAGAGAGTGAGGAAAGCAGGTCTGTCTACATAAGGGATAGTGCGAGCAAAAGAAGAGAAGGCCAAAGGGGAATCGGAAAGGGAGAGAGGCAGAGCGGGAAGGGGAGTGGGGAAGGGAAGGGGGATGGGTAAGGGAAGGGAAAAGGGAGAAGGACTCTCACCTGGCGGATAGCCTCGGGCCTCGCAGAGGGCCAGCGCGTGCGGGCAGGAAGGCGTGGCGCGGGCGGGGC
>BOPP01000087.1:4371933-4384091 GCA_017312745.1 Gryllus bimaculatus | reverse complement strand
GTCGGAGGGTGCTCTCGCACGAAGTGGGGCGCAGCAGAGCGCGGGGAGCATGTGGGTGCGGGCGCTGCCGAGCGGAACGTGCGTTGTGCTGCTGGGCTCCTGTGAGCGGTCGCACTAAGCAATCGCCCCGCCGCGTCGCGCCTCTTCATCGCGCACTCGGCGGGCTGCGAACCCGCGGCCACCAGGTGCAGAAGCCTCGGCCTGCGCGATTAGCTGCAGCCCGAACGACGCTGTTGCTGCCACAGCGCGCGTTGCGCTGCGGTCGCTCCTGAAGCGCCGTCGAGCGGGCGTGCGAGCGCAAAGGTCGCGGGGCCTCATAAATACCTTACTAGAATTGCTCTGGGCGAATTTAATTATTAAACTCAAAAAGAGAGAGCTTAAACAAAATGAATAGATAATAGTGTGTTTGAGGTCTGTATTATAAATTATGTGTGAATCGAAACAGTGAAGCTATACAGTTGGAATTGCAGTTTTCTATTTTAAAATGTGATATTTTTGTTTAAGTAAATGGATGATTTACGCAATAACACAAAATCATATATAGAACTTTTAGACCGTACTTGTATTTCAGTTACTTACTGTGAAAGTGAAGAAAGTCGTATTTACGTTACAAATCTTTGTATATGTCATACATTTCCATTTATACTTACGTGCGTTGTTAATATTTACGTTTCGATGGGCTATTATTTTGCAAACAATTCACTCTTGTAGACCTTTTTCTCCGCTCCTTTCGATTGCAAGTTATGATAGTAAAACTTCGAGCTTGGTTAAAAATTATTCTATTAATGATATATGATATTCTTAAGCTTCGTTTGTTCTTCATAGTATTAATACGAATATAAGTTTCTTTAAATATTTTCAAGACGTTTTGAAATATTTCGCCATTACTGGTCAGCTGAAGATATTAAATTATTTTAACGACTTAACTTCTACTCATTCATACTGTGTGCTTTTAAGAATACTTCGAATTTCCCAGCCTCTATTAATCCTAACATAATTGATAGTACCGATCTCATGAGTTGATACGTTCCTAAAAACCATAGCAGTCGTAAACCCTGACACTATTACCATACAGCCCGTTATTCTGTAAATTCCTCCACTGTTGGTAGTTCGTGACACGGAAGTTAGCAATTTCCATTACTTTATCATTCGCGATTAAGTTTATTTCTAGCCTGTTTAGGTACTTGAGTACTCTGTAGGATTATCGGAAATACACGCCCAACATTCTGTGTATTCTTTGGAAGCCTGCACTCGCTTCCCGACTATCCGACGCGGCCAACTCATAATGAGGGTTCGCGCAGACGGAGCGCGGGCGTCGCCACGCCACTTGCTAATGGTGGTCACGTGCGCGCCCTCGGCAGCGCCCTGCGCGGCGGCGGCCGCAACCGCGCCCGGATTAACGCGCGTCCGCGCGGAGGCTGGCGCCATGAAGGGGACAGATGAGCCAGCGCGCGGCGACTCCGCGGGAAGAATTAATCGGCGTCATCACAGGCGTCGCGCGCCGTCGGGGAAGGCGGGGAGAGGAGGCGGCCGTGTGCGCGCGCTGTCGCTGCCTAGTGGAGAGTAGTGCGTTCCTTTGGCCCGCCCGTTGGCCGTTTTATACCAAGTGGACTGAGAAGTTCGAACTGTGCGATATTGCCTCTGTTGAGAATTGCATGTGTTGTTCTATTAATATCAACCCAGAAATAAACTGAAAAACACCATTATGAATTCAGTTGTCAAAATTTCTTAAATTTTGAAAACCGTGAAAAGATTATTTTAAATGTCGGCGGCCGTTCAGGTTTCTGTTCTTCACTGGATCGAGGACCTCTACTATTCTCTAAATAAACAAAGCAGAGCAAACCTGAAGGGCCGCGGACATTAAATTTCGTCTTACCTGATAGACCTGTCACATAAGATACAGCTGTGAATATGAAATTGTTACAAATGAAGATATTACAGAGATTTTGTAGTACATAATATAGATTTCGCTTAAAGAGTATAAGAACGCACCCTATACTAGAGGTCTAAAAACTAACATTACTCCCTTCTCAAAGGAAATTTGAACGAATTAACAAATCATTAATAAATATAAATAATAATTATGTAGAATGTAAAAAACTAAAAAGCAAATTCGTCAACGTCATTGTGGTTGTTTTCGAAAATTTCGTCGTATCTGAGAATCCGCTTAAAACCGTACAAGTTTTGTTACATTTCCGCCTGTTGCGCGGTGTTCCGCGAAATCAATTTTTGTTCAGGCAAGAGAGAGCCGTTTTCCAGCCCCCCACCAAAAACGAATTCCGCCCAATTAGGCAACCTTGCGAAGTGGCCGAATTAAGAAGACCGTGAGAATGGGGCAGTTTCACCCAGAGGTCGCAACTCGTCGCACGTGATCCACAGGCTCTTCGCATCGCCACTACAAGGAAAGGTATGTAATGCTGCGTAAAATCGAATTAGGTATTTCAACGGAAATGCAGTTTTTGTGGTCCCCTCATCCCAAAAAAGGGTTATATTTTTTTTTCAAAACTTCTGTCCGTGTGTCTGTCAGTATGGTGTCCTGCGGCATTTGGCCTGAGTCAAAGCTCTGCGATTTTGAAAATTATTCATTAGGGGGAAGGAGTACTTTCCCTTAAGCCCCTGGGATATTTTTATAATTTTCTCAAAATCGGCTTCAAATTTTGTATTTAAATTTCTTGTAAGAATAAAGTAAAATACTGTTATAAAGGTGGCATAGGACCGGCTTTTTAATGTGAAAAGCTGAATTTTTGAAAATTGAAAAAATTGATGTTTTTCGGGGTCTTCCTATAATTACAATAATAAATATAGATTTTTGTCCTTGAAATGAAGTTAGTTGCTCATAATTGGTTTTTTCATTAAGGTCATGAAATTTTTTTGAAAATTTTAGTAGTTTTTGTGCCATAATGCGTGCTATTTTTGCAATTTTAAACAAATTACAAAAACAAGATTTTCTCCAAAAGACTACAATTTTTTTAAAACCCTTTTGGTAGGGATTGCGCTAAATACAGTCTATAAGATGACATAAACGCCTTATTTCTCTATTCTTTTGATTTCTTAAAAATATACTTTTGGAGTTGTCTCTCATGTTGTTTATATTTACATTAGCGGCAATATGTGCACATTATTACATTCATAAGTACATGTACTTTAAATAATGTTGTATAATATTTCTCGAAACCGCAACTGTTTTCTGTGTAAATTAACTCAATATTTCGTAATTTCAGAAGTGCTCAAATGCTTCGAAAGTATAGTGCTAATTGCACTATTTAATATGAGGTAAAGTTCATTTCGGGTTTCTTTTTTTTTTCTTCAAAAATTACACATATTTGAATTTTTTTGAAATTTCAGCAAATCGAGAACAGTATTGTAATTGCGAGTTATTGTTCTTCAAATTACTTCAAATGAAGTGTTTCGAAAACTCAAAAGTTTTCTTTGAGAATGGTTTTAAATTTCGAATTTACTGTAGCGCTCAAGCGCCATTTTCTTAAAAACCATTCCGAACAGTTCAGAGAAACTTGTCATTTAGGACGCTTTTACCGTTTTTTAATATTCTTACAATAATATTTTCGTTCTACGATTAGCAAACCGAAAAATTAAGAAAATTTGAAAACAATGTACTTTGGGTGGTGATAGATGGCAGCAGGGAAGAGTATGTGGCAAGTTCGAATAGCTAGCCGAGACTGTAGAATTTAGAAATCTAATACGAAAAAGTCGCATTGTGACAGTATATTGAGTTTCGGGAACTTTCTCCTCAAAATCTTAAAATGAAAATTCTAAAACAGTTACCTACCCTGACAAGGAGAAAAGAGCTCAGATATTATGAAGGGTAACCCTCACTATCACCTGGAACGCTAGAGATCACCAAATTTTACATCAAATAGTTGGTTCTTGAAAACGATGACTTGAATTTGGCTGGTATGAACTAACCGGCCCTTAAAATAGCTGTTGAAATAAAAAAAAACATATTAGTCAATGTATGTATTTATTTTACTTGGACAAACGGTTCCTGATTATTTTACGAGATCTAAGTTACGAAATCAGAATGTACTAACTTGACTAGAGCAATAATTACATTACATTTGAATTATTATTAATTCAGTATTTGCGTTAATGCCATTTTAACTAACCCTTGATTTTGATTGTTTACATTGTACAAGGTGATAAAATTTTATTGACCAACTTATATTCTCCAAAACATACTCGATTAAATTATATGAAAAAATTCAATCAGGACTTACATCATGAAATACCCCAAATACCATGTTACTGTGTACTGCATCTTAGCTCGAATAGGGTTTGCGGAAGATAGTAATCATAGATATGATAGTAATAAATTGGTGAAGTTATTACTTTGGTTTTTTTGAAGCAATTGAAGATGTAACTTCATCAAACCTAGGTACAATTGATAATTTTATTATTATCTTGTAGATTGAATGGACCGTTACAAAATATTTTATATTTTAATGTTTGGCACAGATAAACAAAGAAAACGTGAAAATTTAACGGTTTTATAATCTGGAGTAACACGTGAAATGCAACCTTAAACTTTTTGCTCGAATCAATGGGCTTATATTGCATTTAGCAGTTAGAGAGGAAAACAATTTTCCTCGAAACACAAAACGCGAACTGCGCAGTTAAGTAAATTCACATCAATTCATTCTTACTGTCCTATCAAATACAGACCTGCAACGGCTCATGAAACCGAGCATTTAATGCGGATTCGAATTGGGGCAAAGCGACAAGCGGCCGAGGCAAAACGCTCTACAAATAGCGTAAATTATAACCGCCAGCCCCAAACCGACGTGTTGCTCACCGCTCTCGTTTTCCGCCGCGCGTAGGTTGGCACCGCCGCCTCACCCGGCTCTCTTCGGCGCGGGGATTCCCCGGGGGAGAGCGACGGCGCGAGCGGGAGCCCAGCGCGTCCATTTGTCGCATGAAACGCACGTAAACCGAACGCCCGACTGTGAAACGACGCCACAGAGATAATGAAAAGGTTCATTACGTGCTCGATTCCCTATCGACAGCAAATGGGAAAAAGGGCGGATTTCAACAAGAGAAGGAAGAGCTTGGGCGTGAAACTGGCCGTTCCGTAGAAAATGACCGCGCGCCCCACGGCTTCACGCCCCGAGAGGAGACGGATGGGATTGGATGGGATTAATTTGCTAGTGTCTCTTCGCTGGGAGTGGGGAGGTTCGGGTTTCTGAACGGCTGCGGGGTTTAACAGGTTAATTGGAAATGTGCTATGGGTCGCTGCCGAATTTTAGTTCACGAGGATGGGATGTCCATCGGGATGGGCACGGAAGGAGTAGTTTCGAAACTTTGTAACGTTTTTGTAGTTTCTTTTGCTTGCCAGAGAAAAATTATCAAATGAAAAATTATATGCAATTGTGATTAGTTATTTCCAGCACAGTTGTTCAATTGAAAACGATGTATACTCTATCAGAATAAATGGTACAGAGTTCTCGGGATGTAGGGAGGTTCATAATGATTCCTTTTTGATAGTGAATATGCAGTGGGGAATTTCATATAACGAAGTTATACATGTGGTATGTGCCTCTGATTGGTAGTGTAGCAAAGCAGCTCGCTTTATTGGAAATATTAATTGAGGAGTTGTCATTTTATAGTAGAAAGAAGAAAATGTTTGTAGGGTATATTTTTTTAAATACATCAGAAAATTAAACCGAATTTTTCTCATTTCGAAGCCATATTAATGATAGTTATCCTTAACACAATTAAGATAACAAAAAGAGAAAATTTTAATACTAATACTTACACTCGCACTCGTATGTTTCGACGTATAGTGTACATAATTTTTTAACTTACAAATTTAGGTAGAATTGACGGGTTTCAATGATAGGAGTGTAGTGACACATAAGTAAAATATGGTTTTTCATCAGAAATTTGTAATCGACCCTCGTATAAAAGTGTGAAGCAGTCATACGTAATAGATCCAGCTGCAGGGCTCTTCTTTTTTCAAGAATAAACGCATCGTGATAGTAAAATATTACGTGATTTCATCACATGCACAGATAATGGATCACCTCCTGAATTATTTAGTGCTGTGATTTAAAAATCTTCGAAATGTTTATATGTTCTGCCAAATGTTCAAAATTTTTGAAATCTTTTGTTCCATGTATTTCATAATGAAAGGATTACGAGGTATTGGAATCAGTATCATTTCAACCCACTGAAATGGTACATTAACTTGAAAGTGTTTTTCTGTTCTGCGTCCCCTGCACAAGAACTTTTCTTGCAGTGAAGAAAAATAACCCCACAAAACTAAATATTTAAACAGCATGAAAATTATGTGATTATTATTTCGAGCAATACATCAATCAACCCAAATAATAAGCTATCTTGTATCACCAATGGATAATGACCTAAATCAATTATTAATATAACCGAGGAGAAAGGAAGCAGTCTCAGAAAGCCTTCTTTTTTCCCCTTCTTCATGCCAAATGTGCCTGGGCACTTGTTTAGTGCCAACATCACCTACACAGTATTTGTATGTAGAAAATTGTTTTGATAAAAAACATTTGAATGGGTTAACGTGGAAGAAAGCAACAATTGTTGCTTGTTAGTGCATAGTATTACAATATTATTGTTTCTCTTGAGAAAATTCTGTTTCCAGTCAGTGCTGCATAAGCTTGCTCTATCTTCTTAGGGTTCTGTTCAGTTTCCAACATAATCTTTCTGGTTGCAGCCTCATTTCCAGCATTTATACGTTGCACTTAGAATCTATCGCATTTCCGACATGTGCCAGGGCGGAGTATATCAAGCGAAAGAATACATTTCCCTAAAAATATCCGTCAAGGATATTGTTTGAACATGTACATAATCTATGTATTTTTACTTTCTCGCGCTTAAGAAGGAACTCCTTAAGTAGAGACAGTTGTGCAATGCTGGACGAAAAAGCGGCGGAAATGGGGTAACGGGTCCTGGTAATGAAAAGTGGATCCTGAAAAAAGTGGATCTAATTTAAGAAAAAAATCCTTTAACACATGATGCGGCCAGAAGGCGGCAATCGATCTGGCTTATGTTGCGGCTCCTTACATTTGAAACCGATGCTTTAATTTTGGAGGGTACTGCACATGAAACCCCTGGGACATTTTCAAACTTTTCAAAAGAATGAAGCCTTAATTTTGATGAAATTTGGTGTTTGAGAGTCTGAGGAATGTTTGAGACAATGACGCAGGTAATTTTGGTTAATAACTCTGATATTTCTAAAATTGAAAAAAGGAAATAGTTTTTCTGCGTGTTCTTACAATTAAAATATTAAAAATTTTGATTTTTTTCTTTAATGGAATATGTGTTTAAAGATAGATTTTGAAATAAAGTCCTGAATAATTTTTCGAAAATTTCAGTATTTTTCGATTTATGTTGCATAAAATATAGCTAATTTTTAATTTTTGTCCAAATATTTTTTCTCAAAAACTGTTCCATCGTTTTTGATTCAAGTTTTTTGTTGGATTGTCTGAAGACCATTTAAGAATATGCTGCAAGTGTCATGTTCGTTGAAAACCCTGATTTTTCGATAATTGAAAAAATTCAAAATATTTTTCGGCGGCTTCCTACAACAAAAATATTAAAGATAAATATTTTTCCCTTAATGAAATCAGTTCCTTAAAGATAGATTTAGAAATGCGTCTTGTACACCTTTTCGAAAATTTGAGTATTTTTTGCGTAACCTTGCGTGAAATATAGGCAATTTTTAATTTTCGTTTAAATATTTTTTCTGAAAAACAGCTTCAACGTTTTTTATGAAAGTGTTTGGGTATTCTGAAGGAAATTTAAGAAAATGGTGCGGGTCTCATGTTGGTTGAAAACCCTGATTTTTCAACAATTGAAAAAATTCATTTTTTTGCAAATATTAAGATATTATTTTTTCTTAATGAAATGGGCTCATCAAAAACAGTTTTTCAACTAGTAATTTTTAATTTTTGGAATCTATGTGTATTTTTGGAGTAATTAGGCGTCAATGCTGTTTTAGGCAATTGGAGGCTACGTAAGTTAGAATGTGAATGTTATTTCATATTTGATATATCTTTGTTCATTTCTTACATTGGAGTATGTGTTAAACGTTTACTACTTAATATTTAAAAATGATGTAAAAAATTGTTGAAATAAATATGAAATAAAAATTGCTAGTGTTTAGTCCCGGTTCCAATTTCCGCAGTTGAATGCTACATAAGTTACATATATTATTTCAAATATTATTATTATTATTGACATTAAAATGAAACCCATTAAACTCTGGATTAAATAGGCAGATGAAACAGGCTGACACATACATTAGGTGCTTTAGGTGCATGGCAGGGGAAAGCGACCATCCTACTGGGCGTACACAATTTAAACGGCTACTTGACAGCCGCAGGTTGGGAGACGTCTCTCGGAAATGGTGGGAGTAGGGGAACCGTGAGATAGAAGGCTGGATTTCCGATTAGACTTGCGGATATTAAAAGGCAAGAGGATCTGGCAGCAACGGCCTGAAAAAACGTTCGCTGGTAGCTCAAATCAATGCGAAGTTCCGATTATGGGGTGGCGAAAGTTACATAACATTACTCTCGGAAAGGGCCGCAAGAGCGGGAACGCTGGGTTCAGGGTTGGGGGGTGGATGCCAGCGTAGACTAGAAGGACGCAAGTTGGTAATGGCGATCTGTGATGCTTTGCCGGTGATTAGGAAGGACTGGATCCCACAATCCTGCTTAATTGCTGTGCCACCGAAACATGGAGAAAAAATGGATGGGAATGGTAAAATACTACTTTGCTAAACAGACGTAACCGCTTACCAAAACATTTTAGGTGACAAAGATCTAAATTAATGAAGGAATTAGGAACCTTTTTTTGGAAAGGTTCCGGACCATAGGGAAACTGACAAATTAGGAGTGGGAAAACAGCACTGCGTTTAGCTTGGAGCAGAGGGCCTAGGACTGGAGAGATAATAAGGTCAATAGCTAACAATAAGTACGTAATTTTATGTTAAGTTAGTGTAAACGATGTCAAGTAAACAGAAAATTAGTCATAAGTCGTGTTCAATTGGTAAGATAAGCTGGTCGATGAACAATAAATAAATAAAAACTGGCATCAGTAATAAGCACATTAGGGGGTGAAGGGGCGGGGGGATCGAAAATGTAAGGGCCAGAAGGCGGGGTTGCGGACGATTTGCTGGTTGGCGCCGGGTTTGATTTCAGGTGCTGAGGCAGGCCAAGGCACTGGGAAGGAGACGGCGGGACGCGCCGCGCCCGAAAATAAAATAGTTAAAATAAACGTTTCGGATAGATTAGAAATGTACTCGGCTGTCTTGACCGGCAGGTTTTTCCCCCTTCAGGGGTTTTTTTCGCTGAAGCCGGTACCTTGTGGCCTCTTTTCCGCGGCTTTGATGCGATGGAGGAGGCCATGTTGGGAATACGCAGAATGGCGACGAAAGATTAGACCGCGAAAGGATGTAGGTATTGTAATGGCTTAAAGGCCTTCGGCCTAGCCACATTGGATCTAGTAATCTAATTCGTTTGTAATAATTACCTATTAAATAAATAAATAAATAAATATTATACATTTATATTATTAGTTGTAAATAGCATCTTTTAATAATTTGTGTTAAATATGATAACGAATAGATGACCGGTCATTGTTTGTTGTTGTTGTTGTTAACCACTGTCGTAACGCCGCGCAGATAGCACGACAATGACGGCTGCTTTAGTTCTCGAAAATAAAAACGATTACTTTTATATATTTGTGGAATATTAAAAATACCATAGTGTTTAATAGTTAATATTACACATTTTTCGATCTATTTGTTTTCCAACGCCATCAGTAACGTATTATTAATCAACTTTTAAATATTTTGATTTCTTGCATTCTGCTTATTTTTCGCACCAAATGTTTTACAATTTCAAATGAGATGTACAAATTATAATGCGGAGAGAAATTGTGATATACATAGTATTAGTGTTAAACATCGTATAACCATTACTGTTGGCGAGAAAGTACTTACTGTTTGAGCACCAATACATATTTTTAATTTATATTTTCTCTTATAGCGAGGCAAGCGCTTTAAAAGGCCGATATCTGCAACGCAGTACTTGAGAGCGAGAATACTAGGAAAATGGGGGGGAGATTAAACTTATACAAGGAAAAATATACAGGAAGTATGTTTTAGAAATCATGCCGACAAGTAAGAAGAACAGGGGTTTAACAAATGATAGCGCATTGAGAATTAAAAAGCGTGAGGCGTGGATGTGGTGGCAGCGAGTCATGAGGGAGTGCGAAACCGCCGTAATATATCAGCGAGGCGGTTTGCATTCAGTTCATAAATAAACAGAAACCACTTCAAAAGACAGTGAGAAGGAACAATGCACTTGAAGATCAAACTCGCCCTGTTATAACAAAACGGGCCTATCGCGTGTGGGTTTTGGCCAGTGATCGGTGCACAGGTGATGCGTCTGCAGCGTTCCAAACATGGAAAGGCAACGATCATTGTGGAAACAGACGCCAACTACCGCGGGCGAAATAGCCCTTATTGGATCGGCGGTGAGCTCTCGAGGGCGATGCGAAGGTCGAGAGGGGCGATGCCTGGTCCTCTGCGCTAATTAACCCGACGACGCCGAACAAGAGCTCCGTATGTCTACGAACACGAAAGACTGTTCCCTTTCGGGATTTGTTATCCCACAGCAACCAAACACCACCGAGCGCAGGGCAGGGAGAAGCAAACAATGTGCACAAGGTACAGAATGTAGTAATCTCTGTAGCCTTTGAAAAAAAACGTATTGGTAGTAGGTCTATGATAAAGAAGGAGTAAATGCAATTTAGTGAAGTAGTAAATAATTATATATTCATCCAAATGTAGAATGGTGCATGGCATAAAAGTGTGAAATACCCATAACATATTAATCGTGGTTCAAGAGCTGAAGGAGAAAACATGAGTAACTATTACATGATAATCTAGTGGTGAATGATCTAGCAATAGGACATAGTTTCATTCGTCAATATTAGTTTGTGAAGAAAAATCAAATGACGAAGAGAAATCATATTTCAACCAGAATTATAAGTAACTTGGTTATGTTGAATTGTCATTATTAAAGCATGATCAACAATTACCAAAAATTCTACTGGGTTAATGTTTAAAGTAAGCAAAATGTTTATTTGTAATAATTGAGTAAGTTGTTGAAGTTGTTTGTGTGACTTTTCAAGTGCTCCTCTTGACCATACCGTGCCGTGCCTTGCCATGCCGTGCCATGCCGTGCCGTGCCGTGCCATCTTGACCGGCGTTTTCGTGGTTTCTCTCGGTCACAAGGGGAATGCTGGGATGGTTCCAAGATCCCACGAACACTCCCACCTCCCACTACCCTACCTAACACCTCCTACCATCATCTTAGTCCTTTCAGCCCTCATCATCATCCTATAATAATAGTAATGATATAATAGTAATAAGATAAAATTATATTAATAATAATAATAATAATAATAATAATATATACATGGAGCTTTGACTAACTATGCAAATAGGGGAAAATTAATTTAAATTTTAAAAAGATCTGTTACTCTATTTATTCCGTAAAAATTATTATTCGATTCTTTTTTCCGATAAGATTATACAAATGGGATATCTTTATTAAGAGAATTGCTTGAAATGTATTAACAGATTTTTAAATTATTTTTTTTATTTTGTAATTTGTTTGGGTACAAACATTTGGAAAAATTGCATACAATTTTAATAACATGAGAGGAGTAAGGTCCATTGACCGTACTCCTAATATTACATTTTTTCCGATTAACACACACTAAACATATTTGATAACTAAACTAACATACTAAAAATATAAAATGATAAGCATATATAATAATAAAACAGAAAATAAGATAACAATTTATAGCCGATATGTTAGGTCTAAAGTAAGATATCGTTTAAGTCGTCTGGTAGTGTCACTATTGTCCAGTAAGTTAATGGCAAGAATATTTTGATGGTTATGTAGTTGTAAATATTTTGCTGTGGTCTTGTTAATTTCTTCTTTTAGTGTTGTCATTTGTAAGTCTCTGTGTATTGTGGCGTTTGTTACGTACTAAGGAGCATTTACAAATTTTCTTAAGCTTTTCGATTGGAAACGTTGTACTATTTCAATATTTGAATTTTGAGCTGCTCCCCAAAGTTGTATTCCATATGT
>BOPP01000087.1:4355312-4371887 GCA_017312745.1 Gryllus bimaculatus | reverse complement strand
GAACAAGATATATTTGGTAAACAGAACATTGCAAGAACAACAAACTGCAGTCACAACAGCTGAATTATAAAATAAGCAAAATCAGAAGAAACAGAACTCAGCATGTTATCGCTATAAAGACAGCAGTACTTTGGCCATTTATATCACTTTGACAGCTAAAGCTCCTCTAGTTCCAACGTTCAACCGATGTAATAAATTCAGAACTAATCGACTCTGACAGTCTTACTTTGTAGTATAACACACCCCATAATATAGGGAGGTATAGTTGTAACCAGAAAACGAGAGAAGTAAATTAAACAGCTTGAAAATCAGAACAAGGAAGGAATGTGAGATACATAACATAAAAAGATATATATAGATTTTTCAAGATCTTCGAAATCATATAACTCGAGAATGAATCCATACCAAACACATACAATCGAACGAATCTCACATTAAAAATTCCAAGGTGCAAAAAGCTCCCCGGCAATATTTCTCTCTGGGGCTAATGATTCACGCATGACAGAACTTTCAAAAGCCGTGGAATAAAGAAGAGTATTGCTAGCAGCTGATTGGGCCAGATACTATCTAAATCTTTCACGCACACAGAAGATATTATCATTACTAAATTCTTATTAAAAAGGAAATTGAGTTTCACAGTTTATTAGTAAAAACAAGAAAGGGCATTTAAATAGTATTAAGAAATATCCACACCTACAGTAAATTTGATGAAATTGAAAAAGAAATAGAAGAAAACGGTCTAGCTGTAAGAAATATCCAAACTGCCAAACACCCATACTAAAATAAATCCTCTACCGGTATTTTTTATTGATTTAAGAACAAAATAATAAAAGACGTTTATAATTTGAGGCAATATACAACTAACCACAAAATATAATCTGAAGCTCACGACTAAAGCGAGGATCATGTCAAGTGCCATACTGCAAAGCTGGAGAACCGAAGCTAGCTGTAGTCATAGCCTTAGTTGGGTGTGTCGTGGTGCGGGTGAGAATCACGAATAGCAAAAACCTAGTGACTAGAAAAGAAAACGTACTGATTCATCCAAATGTGCTCTTGTGATGTACATAGGCGAGTTATAAAGGATGTGAAATTATAAAATCACGTATAAAAAATCACTACACAACGCACCAAACAAATCTCACATCAAACTATAATTGCTTCGCAACCTACAGTGAATACAGATAAAAAAAACGTTCAAACTGCGAACTGACTTTCAACAAATATTTACATCAGAGAAGTGGTAATATACTGCCAAGACACTGAACGCTCACAACAGGAAGAATAGCTTATAAACACTATCGCCATGTCACCCCCCATGAAGTCTAATAAATACAATTATATAATAATAATAAGAAGTACCTTTCGAAGATTTGATACTATAACTAAGAGACAAGCAGAACAGATAAAAGCAATCCCTTAAATCTTGTGTCAAAAACGTAATTAAATTATAACAATATATAAAATGGCAGCATGGAACGCAAATGATTGTTCAACACACAGCGATGAGGTTAAGTATGCTTTTACTTCAAGTTAACAAACTAAGCAACAATAATGCCTCATCTTAGAAACTCCATTCTCACTACTACATCCCCTGTTTCTCCATAGTCATAAAGAGCCTTTATTCTCGCTTCCAAGGAATTAACACATATATTCACTACAAACCATCCAGATCGCAGTAGAGACACTGACGAGGAACAGCCATAATTGATTACGGCCCCCGAAAAATTAACACGTGCAATCTCACATTCTATATAGCAGCATGATATTTGGCAGCAGCTAACCTCATTCAGTAAGACGATGACTACCGGCAAATTGAACTTTGCACACACGCTGTATATCTGCCCCTCCAAAATACAAATTCAGATCTCACAAGATTTCACCCAGTTATCTTGCAAACATTGGAAAAGATATATTTTGGCGGTGACTAAATTCTATGCGCATCCTTTGTGGGGTCCACATAATCTCCAGATAAAGGGAAATCTGCTTCTATGAATCCTAATAATAAAGAACGATTATACACTTCTCTTCTGGACAACCCACTTATTGGCCGTCTGGCATTAACAAAATTTCCTGATGTTTTAGATTTCTTTATTGTAAACAGAGCTGCTAGATATATTTGCACTACTGTCCAAGATCTATCATCTGAATTACAAGTTTACTAATATAAGGCTCATTTATTAATGAAGACAACATTCAACTATACATAATTAAAACAGATTGGAATACTTCTCAGATATGCTAATTAATAACAGACCTGCTTTCTAACATTGAAAAGTGCTCCTCGATGTAATGAAGCAATAGAAATACGTAACAAGGCACCTTCATCAAGTGCATGGTATTCTAGCACAGAAATTAAGCACATAAAAAACAAATATCCCACGATTAATAAGGGAAAAAGTGATAGCAAACGCAATTAAAAAAACCAATGCCAAACTCACATACAGAGACTAAATTCTGCCTTCACCAAAACACTGAACAAGATTACTTGCAGAGAACGAAACAACGCTCTACAGAATAAACTCATAAGATGACTCAAATTATCTCAGAGTACTCTTTTGGAAAAACACATGCTTGGCGACGGATACACCTATTCCTCGATACAGAAAAACTGGATGTACATGGGCTAAAGCGACGAAGAGAAAACGGAATTCTTTGCTCGCCATTTCTCTAAGTCTTTCAACTGTTTCCTCCTACAATATGTGCAAGCAGAAGAGGAAGAAATTTACAACTTCCTAGATTCACCGTTGCAAACTAGCTCCCCAATCAGCCGTAAGTGCCGAAGTTGAATAGATTAATCAAAACTTGTGCAACAAGAAAATCTCCGGATATGATATATTTCTATAACCACACAAATTACTAACAACGCCATTAGCCAGAAATGATAGTCCCTTAATTACTTCATTTTGAATGGCATTTTACGATTAGGAACTTCCCCGAGCAATGGAAACCATAGGACAAGTAATAGTCATGCCCAACTAAACCGGCGCAACAATGATAGAAGTTAAGTCATCCAGAGAACGACCATATTAGTCTTCTCTACAACACTACCAAAGATTTTGAGAACTACTTTTGTAAGACACATAATTTGAATACAATTCTACAAGAAAAAGACAATAATACCATCATAATTTGAGTTAGACAAGCCGTTCGACTATAGAACAATCTCGATGTACGAAACTAAGTGGATTCGCTAGAAGAATAAAGAATATTCGCTCCCCATGCTGTTTTCCTCATCTCGACATAAGCCAAGGACTATTCGCTAAGGCATGGCACCAGGTTTATTGTCATTAACTTTAAGCAAAACCTCTACCCATCCTCCATTATCTCTTACTCCCCAAATTGTACCCAGGACGAGATATTTTCAAATACAGCTTTAACACGGTGTATTCAAACTTCAGAAACTTATCCCTATAAATTCGGGAGGGTGCATTCATGGATGTGTTAGTGACTCTTCTTTTACTCCATTTATACACTGCGAAATTCCAACATCAGATCATTGAGGGTGATCGTCCTCGTGGTCTTTCTCTTTTCTCTCTTGTTGATATTCACATAAACTGTTTGGCATAGGCGAGGTTCCGTTCACTACTTCCATTGCTGCTGCTACGCTCTATCCGAGGTCAGAGCATGTTATTTGACTTTCCCTGATGTTTTACAGAACATTGCAATCATTCACAAATTTGAAATAAATAGGTTAATTTCCGTGCACTTTCTGAAGCCTACAATGAAATTCTTCACTCGCACACTGAATAAAGTAACTAACTAGTACGCTAATACACTTCGTTCACTCTGAGTTTGCTTATCTTCTGCGCGTAGAAACACGAACAAGGTAAGCACTGCGGAGCAGCGGCCACGACCGTTCACCTCCGCTGCCAGACGAGACATTTAACAGATTTAACTACATTAAAGGCTTCTTTCTACATGTAAAGAGACATCGAAAGTTCTCCAGCAATACCGAATGTTTCCTATTTCTGCAAGTTCATTGATGAATATATTAGCAAGTGGTGTATTACACACATTTAAAAATTGGATATTGAGGCTCTTTGGAACGTGGAGTTTGTTTTCCTTGGGATGAAACTTACAATATTAAATCTAGATGGTCCTTGAATTTCATTTTGGGAAAGATTAGATTTCCTACGTACTCCTAATCTCTGTAAGAGTCGTTCAGTTTCTCGAATTATAAGTGGAATTAAATATATGGAATTTGATTTTCGGTTCGATTAAGTCACAGAGGCGTAAGCACATCTGTCAATTCACATTTAAATGTATTCGACGTTTGACTCGTGTAACATACCGGGCCTGTAAGTAACTAACAGTTATAAGCCTGGTTATAGAAACAGTGAATACTTGCACTGGGTTAGCAAATATTAATAATGAGCAATATTTGAACATTTGCAAATTAAATTTAATATTGAAATATACTTGTGAATGAGGTAATCGTATTTTTCAAAGAATCGAGCCTACATGTCAGTGGCAGATTCAATTGTTTACTTTTAAGTACTCTGAGACTGCAAAATGTATCTTTTACTTTTATAAATCATTCTACTTTCCAAAATTGTGCTCACCGAGTTGTTCATTAAAACACGTACTCGTGGGAAAACACAACGAAGATAATTAACTCGATCCATTGAAACCGCATAAGAGAATCGAATGAGTCAAGAGCAACAAAGAGGTTATTGAGCCCGGAAAACACTTCTGTTACAGCCGTTCAAAGGGCTTGATATTGTCCTGGGAGGCGCGTGGGCTGGCACTTCGCGAGGCCGCCGCACGGCGCGCTGTAATCGCCCGGGGGCGGCTTATCACTCTAATCGGGGCGGGCATTCAGCCGCGGTGACAGGGGGCTTAGCTGGAAACGAGCTGGTAATTCTCCGCCCCATCTTCAATTCACTAAACAAAATGGCTCGTCGTCCGTCAGCTGCGCTGGGATCGGCGCCGGTCGGGAGTGCATTCCAGGGCTGTAATGTGACGCAATAGATTCCGACCTGTTATGGCCCGATTGGGCCTTTTGCAGACGTAATCGTCGACACTGAATACGTACAGTTTGTCTCTGTGCGTGCTCTCTTAATTACTCGTTCATGTACGAAATGAGGACACCACGCGTGTGTATGTGTGTTTGTGCGTGAGCGCCTGTGTGTGAGCGCGTGTGTGTAGGGTTGGGCTCTGTTGGATGAACGAACCTTGCAGAAGCCAATATTTAAACTGCTAGGACGTTCTCAATATTTTGTTTATCTTTAAATTTGTCTTATTTTAGTGCCTATTTCCATACTATCTTTTTCGTACCTTCTGACCTACAACGTGTTGAGTTTAATTTTCGTAGATGTAATCTGGGGAAAATTTTGTATTTTAAGGATGGCTCAACTGAAAGTACGCATTTAAGACTAAATCGTTTTTTTTACATTCGTGAGAGTTGTATTAAAATTAATTTTTCAAATGCAGATGAATCACAATAATTTGACTGCAAATATTACTCGTGCAGTTTCTACGAAATTGTGCGTAACTGACACATCTTCCAATTTTTCTTAAACTTTATTGTACGCATTGAAATGAAAAACATGATTCTTCAAGCTTTTTGCGTACCTATGACTTGTTTTAAATTTTGTTGGGATTGGGTGATTTAAGGAATGTTATTTGTAACAACCTTTAACAAACTATCTTCGGGAGATAATAATAAGAGATAATTTAAATACTCAGTGAGTAAAGTTAAATTGTGTGAACACAATTTATTTTCTTGCAATTTGTAAACAGATATACGTACTACCTGTTTCAGAAAGCCCTGTCTATGCCCTTTTTTAAGTTCTGGATAGTACTCTCAAGAATATGTGAGCAAAGATTCCTGAATTAAATAAAGATTCCTTTCTTTAAGAAGAAAAAATTGAAAAAGTAGCAGTGACATGTGGGGGTTCCATTTCAATTAATACGTGAACTATAGACATTTTCTTTCACCAAACGCACTTTCACTTATTATTAAGGCCTTATTCATCGCCTACAGGACTTCTAGATTCAGAAACGTGCGCGCTGGCGTCGCTTTCTGCCTTTCCGCATCCTCCTTCAACCGGAAGCGCCTCTCTGAAAGCCCACCTGGGAACTTTTGATTAATGCTCGTGCTTGTACGCATCCATGTTACGTGGGCCAAACGCTGGCGCGTTCCCTGCTCAGTCTCGGCGTTTCCTATTTGCATCTTGCACCTTGGGTTATTAATCTTGCCATATTTCACTTTTCTCTCCTTCATTTCGTGATGCTTACATTAATTATTTTTCTTTCTGTGTATTCTCTCCATCGTTCTAAGCAGCATGTTTTATCTATCTTAGTCTTTTCTCTTATTCGTATTATGTAACAGTATTCTGGGTCTCTTTTCTTCCCAATTTCTCTTTCTTGACCGTTCTCCTTTGTTCTTTTCTTCGTACTATTCTCTCTCTCACTCTCTACCGCATTGATCTTTCCACTGCATCTTAAGCCATTTTTCATCTCTTTTTCATGTTTATGTACATAAAATGGATGGTAAAAGGACGTTCGTTTCAAAGCGGATGTTCCAGTGCTGACACTGGACGATCGTGTTTCCGTTTTACACGGTCATTTCTGGTCTGTACGTAATCGTGATGAAAATACTTCCTCCGGACGCCGTAAAAAGCGCTGGACGTTAAACAGTTGAACATCGCATCTACGGAAACAAATGAAATATGGTTTTGGGTTACGAATTCGCAGCGAACGGAACGAAGCGTGAGGCAGTAAATAGTCGTGTGAGGTACTTCGATGTTGGTTTGCGTTTGAAATGAAGAGAAAAACCAGAATCGCTACGGTGGCAGCGAGCATTATTGTTGTTTCAGCTGCCAATGGCAAACGAAAGAAACGCTACTCTTGGAACAAAGAAAGAGACTGGGTTGGGTCTGTTAAACATGGTGGAGAATGAATTGCGCCAGGAAAATCCAAACTGGTATGCGAATCAGTCAATTTATGCAAGTTACCGAAAATAATTCTGACGGGCTTCTTAGTTTGATAATGACAGTTACTCAATATCGATATTGAAATACATGAAAGAGGTAAATTCGTATTTCATGTTTATTTTTTCTATAGTCACCTCAACGCACCTTTGAAAGTAAGCCCAAACGTGGAGAAAGTAAAAAAATGCTGGGTTAACGTCACCAGGAGCCCGCCCGAATTGCTTCACAACACATTCAAACGCTCCGATGTTTAAACAAACCGCACCACACGCATAGCAACCGAAGAAAGTTTTAAAAAGTGGCGCCAAGAGTGTCGCAGAAAAAAGAAAGACAGGATCTAGTTGAAGAAGATGGCAAAAAATACCCCCACTAGAAATCGAAAAGTAAATCTTTCCTAAGGATCGTTACCACGAAAAAAAGTTTTAGATTTTTCCTCCCTAAACATCCTTCGTAATAACGAAAAATGTGTTATTATTTTTTTCATTGAATTGGCCGTACGAATTTTCAGTGAAAGTCATCACTCTTGATGTGTAATTTTCTCATGTTTTCAAAAATATTTTAAAAATTTTATTTCTTGCGGAATGCAATATTCAAATGGATTTTAAAGTTTGGAATTTTTTTAAGCAACTTTTAATTCTGCGGAGTGCACAAGAAAATTCCGAATTGTTGCCCTAAAAATCAGCTATCTTTTGAATTTTTTTAAAAGATCTTTCCCGTTGTTGCGCCATGCCTGAACAAATTAAAATACATATTTTTGGCCGTTTATTTTCGTGTACATACCTTTGCAGAGAGTTATGTAATTACAATATTATTTTCAAGCAACAATATTGGCAATATTAAAAGACGAATATCAATTAATGATGATGCAATAATATTTTGACCGTTAGATATTACGCAGTGGTGAATAATTTTTTTATTATTTCAATACAAAATCTATTTTACCAGCTACTTATTGTGTTAGTATACACTACTACATCTAAAAGTGTATTATGCCACAGGATATTTATGCCACAAGGCCTTAAAGACTAACAGAGAGTTACATTAAATGTTTTTGTTTACTCTAGTTATTCTGGTTATTCAAAATTATTGTTTAACACTTTCATGAACGAAGATAGGTAAATACTCTCGATGTTCTGTTGGGTCTTCGTACCGTTTTTAAATAAAACCCGCAATGCGCAGAGGGACCAAAAGGACAAGTGGGACACTGCGGGGAAAGTAGGACGAAGAGGGAAAGAGTACAATCGGGACAAAATAGATAAAATTGGAAAAGGGGAATAAAATGGTGAAAATGGCAAATGGAATAAGGAGAAAATGGAACAATGGGAGAAAGTGGTACCAGGGGACAAAATGGCTCAAAGGGACAAGGACAAATTAGGACAAGAACAAATTGGGACAATAACAAAATGAGACGAGGACAACATGGGACAAGGTGACAAAATGGAACAAGGTGACACAGTGGGGAATTGGGGACAAATGGGAAAATGAGACAGAATGGGACAAAATTGGACAATGTGACCAGAGACACATCGCACACCGGAACAAAATGAGTCGATACGGCAAACGAAAAAGGGAAAAACGTGAGGCAAAAGGGCATGCGAAAGGGGACGGAATGCACAAAAAGTACAAGTGGGATAAAGGGGACATTTATCGAATAAGCGCTGGTAATATTGGAAACCCGAGACTCCGCATAAATATTTTAATTTATTCTAGAGTATTTTAACTATGGACACGCTCTTAATTCGTGGTTCAGATAGTGGGGGCACTTTTAATCATCTTATCTTTTGTAGGGAAAATGAAAAATGCGTCAATTGTGCGTACAAATTACATTGAGTCTGGCCCGTCTCTTTTCTCTACCGACGAGACATGTTGAAAACATACCATGCTTAAAACATAATGTTTTCATCCCACTTCTTCCAATCTTTAATTGTAATCCTTCATTTTTTGCTTTTTCTTTCTCCCATTTTCTAAATCTTTCTACTTTAGTGATTTCTCCTATAACTCCTCTCATATTTTCTCTCGCACTATTACTCTCTCTCTCTTTCTTTCTTTCTCAATCTTTCTCTCTATTATTTGCTTGCTCTTGGTCTCCCTTTATGCTCTGTTTTCTGCCAGCCTCTTTCTCTCCATCTGTCATTCTGTTTCTCTCCCTCTGCCATTCCCTTTCTGTCCCTAGTTACTTCGTTCAATTTTGGTTTCTTTTCTTCGCTTCTTCCTATCGCCGCCGCCTTGCGGGTGGGAGCCTCGAGTTGCTTGGCGAATTCTCGGCCGAAGCCGCTCTGCAGCTTCCTACTCGAAGTAATAAGCAGACCAGGCCCCGAAGTTTGATGACCGACAACCCTCCCCTCCGCCAGGAAACTGCCGCACGCAACTTGGCAGCGCCTGGTTGTTCGCCTACGTGCTGCCTGTGACCGGAGCCGGAAATGGCAGCTGCGAATGAGAGCGTAGCTGCGAAGGCAAAGGTGAAAGGAGTGAGTTGGCTGTGAGGAAGAATCATCGAATTAACCAGGTGGTATGAAAAGAATGGTCAAAAAACTTGTGGTGAATGTCGCTTGTAACAATGAATTTCCATTATATTTTCGATTTCGCTGACTCTTTTTCATAAATCGCAGACATATTTCATATAGTTGTTTATAAGCGTTTTATTATTATTTTTTAATAAAACATATTTCATTTTACTATCTAAAAATACAATTTATCCGTCGATACTATGTACTATATTGCGATTGTTGACTTAAAATATGCTTAACAAAGGCTTTACTACTAGTGCATTTATTTAATAGTGCAACGTGTGCTGGCTAGCTGACGAATGCAGCCCTACATTTATGTTTAAGTAAGCGGAGAGTTGAAACAAATATTAGTGAATCTACGATAACTTTGGAAAATGGACGCGATCTGAAGTTACGGGGCGAGCAACGAGCACTTCCAATGAAAATCAAAGCAAAATAGAACCGACAAACATAAACAACACGAGAAGGCATGGACAGTCAATAACAGCAACAAAGCTCTTTAATGACTGATCTCATCAAACTCATCAAACAAAAAGCACTTACAAACCGATGAAATACGAATAAAAATATGGTATTGTTAATTAGAACAATAAAGAAGTAATGCATATCAAAGAATACTTCAACATTTCTTCGTATTGACGAAAATATTTGGGAATTCGTTACGAAGCAATAGTACACGCAGACAATTCAAGTGCTAGTGGTTGACTACGCAGACATGTTTGGCGAAAGAGACGGTAGGTAGACCAACGGCGAAGGCAGCGGCGAGGGCGTTGGTGGCGTGGAGGGCGTTGGTGGCGTGGAGGGCGTTGGTGGCGTGGAGGGCGTTGGTGGCGTGGAGATCGTTGGGGGCGTGGAGGGAGTGGAGGGAGAAGGAAGCGAGGAAGGCGTGGGAAGCGCCAAGTGCGTTGGGATCCTGTAGTTGCGTGTGTGGCATAGGAAGTGTGGGGAACGTATGCGGCACGCAGGGCTTTCCAAGCGGGGTGGTGATTTCTCAGCGCTTCCCAGCGAGAGTCGACCCCACGTGCGAGGGGCTGAGTGGCCGCGCCAGAGGGCAGAGCTCCGAGGAGGGGGGGAGCTCCGCAGCGAGTAGGTCTTCACAATTGCTGCGAAACTTAAAAGAGACGCTCGTTTTCTAGAGCTCTTTACGACGTATTAGTCTTGGATAGGGGTTAGTTGGATGACTACGTAATTTTTACACTACGTTGTGTGTAGAAACTGATATCAGTTTTCTTCGTTAATAGCGTATTTTCGTGGCTCAGTAATTTGTAAAATATCTACGAAATATAAAAATATATGACATTCGGAAATTCGTTATAAAAATTCTTTTAAGAGTATATTATAGTTTATTGTGCTTCTATCAATGTATATGTTCTCTCTCTCTCTCTTTCTCTCTCTCTCTCTCTCTCTCTCTCTCTCTCTCTCTCTCTCTCTATATATATATATACTATACTTAATATTAATATATACTATATAGCTTTAAAGAAACACTAAGCTTATTTACAATCATACATCACATTGAAGCTAATGTGTTTTAATCTATTAGCTATTTTTTAACAAAAGGAATGTGGCAAAAAAGTTTTTTTTTTTTTGTTTAGGAACAAATATGAGTTAGGAAATTTCCTAAAAAACTAAGACGTAAGACATTTTACCAAATTGAGACTCGCTGGATATAATTTGAAATTAAAAATTCCGTGATTCGTCTGGGGAGGAATCATAGTATCCCGAAAATCCCTTTGGGTTAAAAAATGCCGTTGGCTGGGGCTTGGCGATTTGTGTTCGGCAATTGAAAAAGTTTGGTTGGGCGGGCGAGTATTTTTAACAAGTGCCCATCACTGAGCCTGTGAGTCCAACTCGCGCCGTGAGGTGGAAGCGGATTTCGGGGCATTTGCGAACCCCCGCAGGCCATTCGGGCGGCGAGAAGGGCGCGCGGGAAGCGCGTAGAAGGGGGGCCGGGCGTACGCAAGGCGCGCGCGTGCCAACGGGCAAGGTGGCTGCACGAGCAGCGATGACCGCGGACATCGCTGAAGGTTCAAAACGATGTCTCCGCTTCCTAAAAAATCCCGCACGGCAGTTTGGGGCACCAGACGAGCTGTCAGGCTTGGGGACTGTGAGTGAGGAGAGGAGGGGAAGGAATATCGGAAGGAAAATGAGAGCATAGCAAGGAGGAGATGAGAAATGGAGAGTGAAAGAGATCGAGAAATGGAACGGTGGGAAAGGTCGACGGTGGAAGAGGGAGGGGTGTTTGGGGTAATACAAAAAGAAGTGTTGCGGAAAGGAGAGTCAGATGGAGAGTGTAGGACTATGTAGAAGGAGCTGAAAGTGGTGTAGGGCGGACGACTTTGGCTCAGTGTAAACAGCCGAAGAAATTGTTAAGGAAAAGAGCGAAGTCGAGGGTGGAAAAGGAGAGTTCTGCTTCGATTCATTGCTCTCCAATCGATAGGGCCAATAGCAGCGCAACGATTGTGTGTTGACTGAAGCTTGCGGAAGAGAGAAGTATCTGTGTGGTGGTTGAGAGGCGGCTATGGTGTTGATGAATGCGTCTGCGTGCTCTCTTCCCGGGTGGGATGTTGGTGTATCTTTAACTACTCTACACAGTCCGTTTTAAGTTTGCCCGGTCTGGGGAATTATGGTAACTTCGTTGTCAACTCTCACATTGTGGCCTTCTAATCTGTTGAGGGGTGCTATAACTCTGGAGGGCGTATTTTCCCGGGGCTGCCTTCCCCCATATTCGGTCTTGCATTACGCCGTGCTTTAATAGTCTGATGTGTTATTTCGCTCATATTAGACACTCGCTGTTCAAGGAGCGACTCTTAAGTCTTTTTTTATTCGTACTCTAATAGTGTGTGGCAAGTTTTCGCTACGCGCGCTGTACATATACTTTTGTTAGGGGCCGGTCCGATTGAGCGGGGGGAGAACAGGGTGCAGGCCCTGCCCGATCATCCCTTATTCACCGTTCTAGCCACGCGCCTGGGAGCGGGCGGCTGGCTAGTGTCTATAAACCTGACGTGACTTTCATGCCGGTGTTTGGGTCTCGCGGGTTATCTCACTTCATCACCCCCCGCATTTGTGCTGCCCCTCTTTTTTTTTGCCTTATTATCCCGACTGTTCGTTACTCTTTATCTGTATATGCAGCGGTGTGTTTTTTCCCCGCGCGTTGGTGCAGATTGGTTGCGTGTCGAGAGTGTAGCAGAGGTCGCCCTGCGAGCGAACCAGGCTGCCTGTCCATCCTAGGAGGAGTAGCGCCATTTCTAGTTGGGTAATATAGAAAGAGACGTGGGCATGAGATATGCGAAGGAGGACCGTGTGCATTAATAAAAACGTACAGGTCGGGTGCGGGTTGGGAGTGTGTAATGTTGCTCTGCGGCGCGGTATCGGTCATTTTGATCGGCATGTAACCGTGGCAGATGGTTCAGGTTTGCGGGCTTTTTGCGTTGGAGAACCCGGGGTGTTTTGTTTCTGGATGGCGAAACGGAGCGAATGTGGTATGTTGGACCAGCTCACTTTTTTTAGCGGGTGTCCACTGGTTGGCGTCCGGCCCGGTCGTTTCTCCATTATGCAGTGATGCGGGCTCAGGTGAAGTTTCAGAATTATAGAATATATACGACGGTCACGGTCATTATGCGGGCGTTTTAGTGCGCGTAGGTAATTAGGATAAAGTTCGTGACTCGATGCTTTTGGGACTGGGTGCCTAGATGTCTGGGTGTTATTGTGTGACTCTACGTGTATGATGCCGTCGTAGGGAGAACGTGGTAATATGGCGTGCGCGCAGGATGGTGCGATGGATGGTGCTATTGGGGTGTTGCAGGCGCCTATTCGACTCGTATTTTCTACTTTTCTAGTTCCCGACGACGTGTGTTCCAGTTCTTTTGCTCGTTCGCTTGCCCTCCGTTTCCCCGCCCTTACTGTCCTGGAAATTCCGAGCCCCTCCTCTTTTGGTATCCATTCTTACTTTTTTCTGTTCGCCCGCTTCCTTTTTCTGTTTTTTGTTGCTGTGTACCTTTATTCTCGGGCACTGCCTTTTGTTCTACACGTGCCGGTTTTGGTTCTCCCTACCAGCGGTGTGTGCTTTGTCGTGGCCGGGTCTCTTGAGGACGTCTTATTAAACTCAACTACTCCAGGCTCACCGGGCGTTGTCCTGGTGGCTCGATTTAGCTGGGTTTTCTCTGTGAGAAACACTTATAGCCCGCTTTGCGCGTGGCACGACCTTTCTTTTCATTTATCTTTCCTTTTCTCCCATAGTCACCTCTCTTTCATGACTCGTGTCCCCTCTTGTTATCTCCTGGACCGCGATCGACCCCCCCAGCAATAATCGTTTTGGCTTTGCTGTTCGTGCTTTTAGCTCCCCCTATCGTGGCGCACTTGCCCTCCTGTACCTCTGACTTTCTTGTCTGTTCCCGACATCTTTGCTGTCCATTCCCTCTTTCCTTGGGGCGACTCAACTCTTTACCCCCTGCCCACCCCGTTGTCCGCCTTTGCGCCCCGCCTTGGGATTATTTTTGCCGCTTATTCCACTTATTAATTGTGTGTCCCCGCTCAGCGCGCATCTACTCTTACTTTTTATTCACAGTCATTAGTTTAGGAGAAGTAGTTAATTGAAATATATACTCCAAAAAAATTATCTCAGATTTCTGCGCTCGGTAGAGAGATTCACCTTTATTCGTCTTATTTATATCTGTGAGAGAATATTTTATCTAAGATTATCGTTCTTTTATCGTTAATCTATATGTGTGCGTGATGTGAATGTGAGTTCTCAGCACAACCCACGATCAGTTACCTTAGAAGCATTCCCATCTATAGACACACACGATCACTTTGAGTTGGTCTCTCGAGAGTAATTTAAAGAGTTAATTAGCGGAATGAAGTGGGTGGAGGAGTGTGAAGCTGGTTTGGCAGGTAATGTAGACTCAAAGTAGTTTGCACAGATTTGCATTCGAACTAAATTTTAGAAACATCTGTCCGTTTCAGGGATTGCGAAGCATACAAAACTGGCAGCGTGAGGGGACGAGTGATAGTGTGAGCGCAGTACCCTACGGTCCACAGTGCCTCTGCAGACAATTACAGCAATTACAATATCAGATAAGAAGTTATTATTGGTGAAACGTCTGCCTAATTTTATGGATTACAGTATCAATTACTATAAGATAGTCAATACAAAGTATATATTCAAGTAATACTTTATTTTACTAAGATGTCGCAAATACTTTTCCTCATGAGCAGTAGGTATGCTGTTATACAGAATCCAAGAGTGAATATAACACTGAATTTCCAGATAAATCAATCTGAGTACAAGTATAATTAGTGAGAGTTTTGGAAACCGAGTCTGGAGCAATTACACCTTAAGAGATTGGGGTTACAGTAGCGCTCAATGTTGACTCTAACCTTTTGTGGCCGTGACTCCGGATATTCTTTCGTTCATCTGAGAGCAACAGCCAATAAGAACAGTTACTATCCGAGGTGCTTGAGATTTAATCATTCTCAACGCTTGCATTATCTTTCGGTTTTCATGAAATGTCACGATTATTATGGCTTATAAGTCTGTAAGTCTCTCTCTCTCTGTATCTCTACCACATGAGTTATACGCCCATTGTTCAGCATATGGCCATTCCTCTTGAACTATTACTTCCAGACTTCATTTATTCTGCTTGCATCATCACCACGCCCAGACACTCAGTTTGAAAGAGAGAACAATATATGGTACCTTCCAATTCTCATTTTGGTGAATTTTTCAACCGTTTTTCTCAATACTCTTTTGCTTTTAAATATAGAATTGTTTTTTGTCGTGAACACTAACCGTTTTATTGCAGTCCTTGTATCGGTTAACTACTTTTGTCCTCTATCGGTTAACTTTTACTTGCAATATTCATTAAGGATATCAGACAATCCCAAACCATCCACCCCTTATAAGACTCTGTTCTGTTCGAACAATAACACACGCATGCTGCACCTGTACTATAAGCAAAAACGAGTTATTCTCCGTTGAATAACACGTACCGGTATCCCGGCCGGCCTTGATCGCGCGGGCGCTGGGCGTGAAGGGCTGGGCGTGAGGGGTGAGGCGGCGGTGAGGGGCGTGAGGGGCGTGATGGGGCGTGAAGGGGGGAGGGGGCGTGAGGGGCGTGAGGGGCGTGAGGGGCAACGTGAGACCGGGCGCGAAATGTGCCGCTGTATGGCAGATCGCAGAGTGGTGTCGCCGACGGGATGCGTGACGGGGCCGCAACTGAGGGGTGGGCGGACGGGGCAGGGCAGCGGGCCTCACAGCGAGGCGCACCCAGCCTCTCGCCGTGCGGAAGGCGGTCCGGACCCACGCCCTACGAAGATCTGCACGCTAGGTGTGCCACATTCCGCGGCCAAGGATCCCGTTCTGCCCACCATCTGTTCCTCCCGGCTTGAGCGCGTGGGCCGGCGGCTCGCCCGACTGCTGGGCGCTGCAAGGCTTCCACCCCCTGCTTAACAGGCCTCCGCCGATCAGCCCGGCATAGTTCGTCCCACTGGCCGGTGGAACCTCTGTCCCTATCATTCACTTTTTTGAAGCCCACCTGGTAACTCGGGTGCTCACTCACACGGGCCCCCGACTCGGTGCAGGTGCTAGCCGCTCAGCAAACAGGGTTAGGACGTGTCACATGCCGTGTGCTGTTGTGCTTGTCCACCCGAACCGTCGGGCCCTGGGCCGTGTTCGGCAGCCGAGGCGCGACGCAGTCTGACAATCCTAATGTAAAGCGAGCGGCGCCTCCCGCCCAGTGCGGTGGGCGGGTCAAAGCCAGCCTGGCGAAGGCAAAGACGCCGAAGGCACGCATGCAAATTGATTTTGCGTGACTTCAGCCCGTGCGTGACAGTACGAATGCCCACCCATTGACAGGGAATCCGGGCGTCCAAAACGCGTCTCCAATCGCACAACCGAACGCCCTCGCACCTGCCATCAAAAAACACGTCGGCCGTCTCTCCCCTGCTCTCCGAAACAGACCTGATCCTTAAGACCCACAACGTGGGCAACACCGTTTCCCCCCCTTTTGGGTGCCTTTTTCCTCGCATATTTTTCCGCCCTGGGACCGCTCTCCCGGATTTACAACCCCTCCTTTGCTCCTCCTGCCTCCCCGGCGCTGTCCTACTCTGCCCTCGCGTTGGCTCCCGTCGCT
>BOPP01000087.1:4299301-4343273 GCA_017312745.1 Gryllus bimaculatus | reverse complement strand
CGCCGGCCAGCGCTCCCTGCACGCCCCCCCCCGCCCCTGCCACCCCGTCTCCTTAACTCGGCAGCAAGGCTCCCGCACACTTGCCTCCCGCCGCACGCTCGTCCACACCCGCACCCTCAACTCTTCATATCCCGCTCCCCTTCAACGCTCTGCTCCCTGCAACCCACCCTTCCCCCAGCCCAACCCTGCACCCAGGTCATCTAACTCGCACGAGGCTCCCGCACCTCTGTCTCCCGCCGCACACTCGTCCACACCTGCCACCTCGTCCAACGCTCTCAACCGTCCAGTGTCCCGCAACCATTCATTGCTCTGTCTCTGAATATCTGCCTAGTATACAGTGGCGAGGCCTGGTGTAGTACGATGCCTACTCTGAACGCTTGCACGCAGTGAATGAATAGTGCCATAACAAATAAGTTTTGAAATTATCATATGGGAGACAGTAGCCTAATCAATTCGATCCGCCACTTCTATCTCATCCTGCAATTTAGTTCACTTCTCGTGCACTTTAGTGGGACGCCGCACTTACCCCTGGCCAAAACCCAAATTTACAATCGTATTGCAAGTGGTCGTGTTCCCAATTTTAAAAAATTTTGAAAAAAAAAAACAAAAACCAAACAAAAATTTAGAATCCTCTCCCACAAATTCAGAATATTATAATGAGCAAAATATTATATGAGCTTCACGTCCTTATTATGCAACAATACTAAAAAGAAAATTTACATTTCGGATGTCATTACAAATGGAAATATAATACCATGCACGTTGTCACCATCCAGTAGATCTTGACTCTGAACATTGACGCAGTTTTCTATTGCATAAGGAAAGTCCAGACTGCCCCCAACAGTTTAATAAGTAGACTAAATCAATTTGTACAACCAACTGGCATATTTTTTCAAATAAAATTTTTAAAATCAATCATTAATATTTCCCTCAAATACGAATACAGCTCGCATCAATGGTCGTGAAATCCAAAATCTTCACACTCCAGTCACCACGCGTGGATAAGTGTCAAAAGACACTTTCACTCTAAATTCACAAATTCCAAAACTTCATACCTAAGAAATCCTTCAATTAATCAAGAACGCGAAAAATTGTAGAACATAGAAATTGAGGCGAAATAAACAAACTAAAAGAGACTTTAAATTATATTTAAACATAACTTAAATGATAAACTGGAATGACATTCGCTTTCACAATTTTCAACAATTCCTGATGCAGACTCCATCCATGCAACGAACCGATATGGCGAACATCAATACCATTTATGATAGAGCAGTTTACTCCCTCTTGTAATACGAAAAAATGGTGTACTCTGATCTACACAAAGTAAGTCCGTAGCAGAACACTTTGAAAAATATTTCACTCAAACCTTATCAAGATCCCTAAATTCATCTCAAAAATTGAACATCATCTATAGCAAACTCAACTATATCGTTCGCAACTAAATCAAATCATTCTCTATCAAAAATAACGAAACGTCATTAAAACGCCTCAAGAGCCAGAAAGTTCCCCCGTCACGATAAGAATACCAAATCCACGCTTTAAAAAATTCCCCAAAACAGAATAGTGATCTAACAGCTATCATCAACGCTGCCATTAGGAACTAGGTTATATCCGTTCACAATAGAAGAAGGCAATAATTCTTTCTTAATAATCAAACGAGTCAAAATATCCAAACTCCCTCGTATTATCACTCCAGAAGTCTATTGTCATCTTCGCTTTGAACGTTGAAAAAGTACTTCAGTCGCGTGGATACCATACCCGTCCAAACTCTATCCATTTCCAAGATACGCTATTCGGTTCCGGCCCAAATCACCCCACTCCCATCAAAATACTTCGACTTGTTGAATTTATTGCGGGTCAAGCTTCGCGAAAAACACCTATGCTTATTATGGATATCGCGTATAGGCACAACGGTCAATTATATAAATTACTATCATTCGGCCCCCTACTGTAAATTCAGACATAATACCAAAAGCTATCTTAAAAACAAAAAACGCTTCCACATTAAAGTGAACAATACTGCTATCTCTAACTACGAATAAACGCCGGAGTCGCTCAGGGCTCCGTACTTTCTCCCTCTGAATTTTCATCTATACCTAGCAAGTCCACTCTCTCAGCCAAGATGTCAGCATGGCACTCTGCGCAGTACGATACTGCCATTTTCACCAAATCTCTGTTCCTTAATTTTGCTCACGTTCTAATCAATTCCTATTTTATAGTGAAATACCCTCACGGATAAAAACTATCACATTGAAATTAACTCAGTAAAAATCCCAAACAAAAATGTCTTCTTTTTAAGCTCTCCAGCTCGCCATTTTACACATTAAAATAACTCTTGGTTCTTCTAATCCAGTAAATCCATTAGTAAAATAATTTGTTGTGTAACCCAGATAAAAGACTTACTTGGAAGCAACATAATACTAATACATCTACGCTAATACCGAAAGCAAAAATTATCCAATATTATTGCTCTGAGTACAGAAATTTCCTGCACTGGGAACGTGCGTGGATTTTTTTATCTATTATTAATGGTTCCTTAATATAGACTTATCAATTTTATTGCTCTGCCGGGAACGGATAAATATATTGCACCAACTTCTTAATTACAAAAGCTTTTATATATATCAAAATATATGTTTATAGGCAGATGTTTGATATATGTTTTTGATTATTGATTATATATATGATAGGCAGCCTCCTATGATATATATCCCAATTCCCAAATCTATCAATGGACTTCCCTTTCAATATCAAAATATACATGTGCAATATCAAAAGTCTGAAGTCTGAGTCCTGAATGTCTAATCTTCTCCGTCGTGTCCCTGGTCTAAAGCACTTAATCTTCCAACCTGATAAAAATTGCTCAAATCTCTCCTCATTTCTGCTCTTCGATCTCGGCTTTCCACTCTATCTATCTCCCATTCATCCACGTCTGATCCAATGGATTCCTAACTCCTGAGCACGCCGCTAAATTTCCAAAAATCTATGAATAATTCAATTTAGCAATCTGGAAATGATACGTCCTGCTTGTACCGACATTTTTGTATCCATACTTTCAGGTAATACCCAAATACTTTAATCTTTTTTTATGAATGTAAATCTTAAAATCTCTGAAGGCCTTCAGCCCGGTGTAGTCTAATTAAATAAAATATAATCATTTATTAGCTACCCGTTTATTTCAAAAATCTTTTAATGATACATCATTATGAAAGTTTCAATAATAGAAAACGAACAAAGAAGTGAGAAAGAAGTAAATATATCTTTCTCACAGTTTGGAATTAAATTCAGATTAAACCGCTACAATTTGTTAGTGTGTCTACTTCTCTCAGTAGTAAGTATTAAACATGTTCTTGAACTATTTATATCATTAAATATGCAATCAGTAAGATAATTCAGGCTTAATTGAACTCTCGCTAAATAAAGTATCAATAGTGGATGATAACACTCAAAATGTATTGCATCCATGTTTATTTATGTATCGATGTTTAGTTCACGTAATACGAGTACTTAGTCGGGATCGCTTCTTGAAAGAAGGTTCAATTATTATGTCTATATATATCAATCTCTTATAAAAAATTCTGATCCTTAAATGCACATTGGTATATTAAGGCGTAAGTAAGGCGCAGTCTAAGATTTGTGATGACGCTGTGTGGGCGGGCGGCGGGCTGCAGGGGCGGAGCGGGCGTTCGGGGCCGTGATTGAGGCGCTGAGCTCTCGCGTCCTCAGGTGTCTTCTGCTGTCGTCGCTTATACAAGGGAAGAGAAATGGCGGTTTATAATTTCACGAGAAATGGCCTCTTAGAAGCTGTGGATCCTTGCTTCTGCCGGCTTTTTCATTCACCGGGCCACTTCACATCAAAAAGTCTTTTCTAAGATAACCCATTTTCTTTTCTGTATTATCTTCCTTTGAACTATCTTCCAAGTTGAGTAGCATGATTTAGTAACTTGAATATCTTACATTCGATAATCGGGAGAAATCAAGTAGATTTGAATTCAGTCCTACATTCACTAAATGTTTCAAGTTAATACTATATACCGGTATAACGTTGGCGAGCATAAGGGTGGTAAGTTAATATATAGTATAATTTGCATTAAGTATCTCCTCGCATAAATTTTTAATCTGTGTGAAATTCTATCTTTCCCAACCACACAGGGACAATACTGGACACCCTTTTTCGATCTTCGCGGGAGGGGTCATGACCAATTCGATCTCTGGGTTCAGAACCGTTATTCCTTGTGAATTGGCGAAATAATACCTCAGGGCGGAAAGAGGCCGTCCCCAGAGGCGGCCTCGATTGTTCAACTGTATGAGGCAAAATAATTCATCATCTCTCGGAGATAGCTTTTCACGCGCTACGTACCTCTCATGTCGTTTCTAAGCGGATGTTTTCGTCGAGTATTGGGGCAAATAGACCAGTGTAATAATTAGCATCTTTTATTTGCATTATTCAAATTACACTAAACATGGTAGAAATCAATTTAACAACCCCCATACTAAACTGCTGCACCAAATAGTGGTTTCAACTCAGACACTATTTGTGGATCTTCGCGCTTATTTTTGGTGTAATTTTCATAATTGTTTTTATTAAAATTGTTACTTGTTTTAAAAATTTGTCTAATTTCGCGTGTTTTTGTTCTGGGGATTCTCACGGCTTTATGAGTGGGCAACAGTCATTTTGAATCTGTTTATAAATTTTGCTATGTTTGCAAATTTTTTATTGTCTCTTTAAATGCACTTTAAATGCCAAAGTTACTTAAATTCGCGCAGAGTCAGCATCTAAAAATCATTTCAGCCCTCTTTCTTGCTTTCAGTCCTCATTCGCTTCTTTCGAGCTATATTGAAATCCATACGTCCGTCCTATCCGTAATTCTGGGGTTATTAAAATACAACTACTAGTACCAGGGCCACATCAAATGATTTTTTTCTGCGAAAATTTGCTGTTTTTCGTGCAGCATTTTTCGTAACTTTTCTCTCTTACTACTTCGCATATAACGTACGTATATACGAGAAATTTAAAACTGATGAGTTTTTTATTAATTTTTCTAAAGGCAAACTGTAATTTGATCTTGTTATATGTATTGATATTTGGAGAGGCTGATATTCATAATAAATAATAATAAATATATAATTAATAATATATGAAAATAATAATAATAATGATATAATAATATTAATATTAATTATTAATATTTAATATTAATATTAATGAATAATATAAATTAATTTAATAATAATAATAAACTAATAATAATTAATAAATAAATATAATAATAATGATAATTAATATATACTAATCTATCACTTAGTAAACTTATTTTTAAAGCCGGATAAGTAATTTATTCTTTTCATTCATTCAAAAAGTACGCTGCACATTCCTGATGCACATCCTTTATTTTTTACAGTAAAAATTATTCTTTAAATATTACCATATTATTTCCAAGAATATTCAAGAATCACCAAACCTTTATGCTGACAGTGAGAATTTAAAAATTAAATTATTTTTAACCTTAGGCGGTGCCTTCCTGCAGGAGAAGCAAGCGCTTTAAAGTAGCACTGAACGCGTGCAGGCACGGAGGTTTGTGTGTTTTATATTAGAGATATAATGTTTCTTGAAGAGGAGAAAGTTGAATAAAGCATACCTTTCTATGGTACATTGAGAAACATCTTAACTTCTGTGAACAAAGAACGCAGGAAGGATTTTAAATGCCTAGATTTGGGAACCAGTAAGAAAAATAATATGAATGTAAAGACAAAAGGACCCTTGGCGAAAATGTTAAAAACACTAATCAACTTTGCAAACCCGAATGAATTACTGCTTGCACCGGAAAGGCGACGGGAGGCAACGCGGGCAGAGTAGGGGGAACAGCGCCGGGGAGCAGGTAGGAGCAAAGGAGGGAAGTGAGACGTGGTGGCCATCAAGGATCAGTCCTGTGGAGAGAGGGGAGAGACGGCCGAACGTGGGATGCGGGTCAGAGGGCGTTCGTTGTGGCGAGGAAGACGCTGCGCCGACCTCGATGGCCTCGACGCGCCCCAATCAACGTGCCTTCGGCGGTCGTTGCCTCGCCAGCTGTGCGCCAGTGGGCGGGAGGCGGCCGCGCACGAAGAGGGCTTGTCAACTGCGTCGGCCCGGCTGCCGAACGCCCAGGCGAAGCGACGCCACGCCCGGCGCGGTGCCCTGACGGCCGCGGTCGTGGGACGCCCACCGGCGCTGGCGAGGCGAGGCAAAAGCCCCTGGCAGCGCCCAGCAGCCGGGCAAGCCGCCGCCCACGCGCTCAGCGCGCGCCTGCGGGAAAGCGCGGCGTAACAACACGCGGCGCGCATTAAGCGACGCTTCGAACACGCGTTCTGTTTTACCCGCTTTCAGTAGGGCGCGTGCTTGTGCGTTTCGGCTCCCCACGCGCCCCTCTCACCCCTGCTGCGTAATCACCCCCTCCCCGTAGTCTGCGCTACTACCGCTGCCCCGCCCTGTAGCGTTCGAGCATAAGTACTACTACCGCTGCCCCCACAGACATCGCAGATAATACGTCAGCTACATTGTTTCCCTTGCCATCAACGCATCTTCCAACCTCCCACAGCAACTGTCACTTACTCTCTTGAGCTTACTATCTCCCATGATTACTACTACTCATGCTTACTCTCCTCTCTCTCTCTCTCTCTCTTGTTTACTCTTTCTTAATCTCTCTCATGCTTCTATCTTCCATGCTTGCTCGCTTCAATGGTTATTCTCACTTATTACTCTTTACAATGCTTACTTTTCCCACACACACTCTTTTCCATGCTTACTCTCTCATCCCTATTCCATCATGCGAGTTCTCTCCATGCTCACTTTCTCATCCGCTTACCGTCAGCGCTGTTGTCTCCTAAGTCAAAATTCTTACCTCCGTCATCCTTTCTCTGCCTTCGATCATTTCCATATCTTATGTTAATTGAAACATAATATTGCTCTTTTGTTACGTTATAAATGGTGTCTTGAAACAACATTCACAAGGATGCATTAAATATTCGAATAAACCAACACTTTTTTTGCTTTTCAATCCAATTTTCATTCATGGTATGACACTTATGGCATTGAGTTCAGACGAAGTCTCTTACGCTATACGGAGTAATTCTTTGATATGACATTATATTAAAGTTACATCAGACTGACAACTTAGATTACGTTGTGCAATCCGTACCACAGTCCCACACTATATAGAGCGATGCTTCTTATATAATAAAATGCGGAAACTCAACGGTTGATTGATTGTTAGTGATTCCGCGCGCGTCAACTACCAGGATAATTAGTGCCGTTGCAGCGCGAACTTTGATTGGGAGATGGCAGTGGTCTTCCCTCCCGCATGTATGTTCCCACCAGCGGGTCGTCGCCCCTGCCGGGACAAGCTTCGTAGAGCATGTTAGTGTAAGTGGTGAGGATAGAACAAGAGGAAGGAAAGATGGCGCGCATTCCGAGGCAGTTTGTTGGAGTCCTTCATTCGTCTGGTGTTGATCGGAGAAGCTAGTGACCACTACTGATCAGAGCAGCCGGCCTCTAGAAGTCTCCTCCTGACAGCGACGGAATTCGCCCTAGCGGACAAGCTAGTGTCGGAAATCCATCACCGTCGGGCCTCTAACCTAGGACCTCTAGATCAGAGGGACTGCAGTTACATCAGATGATGCCCTTAGCCATCTCGTCCGGTGTAAGAGACTATTTCCACGAGATAGAAAAATTACAACAAATTTCTCAGTCTCAAATTTCTTCATGAAATTGCTAACAGATATAATACTTTACATTACACACCATAAAACATAATATCACCTAGCTCAAACCAAGCAATTACGTCGCACAAAATGAGGAACTGGAGAAATGTTTCAATAGAAATATATCATGAATTCACCATGAATCTTTCCACATCAAATCATCATAGGTCCCAATTCTGACAGTTTCAAATTTTTTCGAACTTTGTGCTCCTGAAGAATCTCTTAAAATATATGAAATGATCGTTTATGAAGGTGGCAGAAAGTACAGTTTCCCATTTAAGATGATTTAAAGTTCGGGCGAATCGCAAAATTACTGAACAAAATCTCTATTCGCCTAGAGACCTTCATAGCCGAGGTCGCTAAGGCTGAAGCCGCCTTCGCACGAAGGGTCGTGGGTTCGACCTGTTTGGATGTTCGTTTGTGTTACGTAACGTTCCCTATACTACATACATTACCCCGTAAATACGTACGTTTACGGGAAAGTAATAACGGCATAACCGTGCTAAATGCAACCCGCATCACACGTTAATATTGTTGACTATACATCTTTAAATAACTCTTAAACGAAGAGTTCAAGGGCATTAAGAACTAAAAGTATGAGTCCCAAGTTTTTGACACCGTAATCTACAGGATGAGATCTTCTTGAACATTATATTGCATTTTTACTGGTTACCATTTTAATTTTGATTCAATTTAACTAAATTCGCCTTCAAACTGCGATCCACACGAACTTCATTATTGCTGCTCGCTTCCGTGTGACCCGGGGTGGCGTCGAGAAGGACAGGGCGAGCTAGGAACGAGGTAATGTGAACGAATGCTGAGCTGAGAGGCGACAGTGAGGGGGCGATTGCTGCACGAGATCAACCACACGGTAATAGCGCTGATAGAATAGGAAGACGACGGCGAGGCGGCGCCATTGCACTAGGTGTTGCTGTAGAACAAAACTAAACATTTATGGCAAATGCAACCTGTAGCACACTCGACATAATTTTTTGAATCTATATCGTTAAATAACTCCTACATGAAGCATTCTTGGTTATTAAAAACTAAAACGTGGTTGTCAATGTCCTAAAAAAACTTTGTAACACCGCAATCTATAGGTTGATATGTTTTGAACATTCTGTTACATATTTGATGTATGGTGGGTGAGGGAGGAGACGAAGAGAGATAAAGGAAGATAAAGAGCAGAACAATGATTGCAGGGTTCCGCTAGTTCACTATATATTGCAATAGGAGTTATGCACTTTTGCGTTACCGCTGCCTGGCAATGAGAGGTTTTCTGCCAAACATTTGTGGTTTTCCGGAACATGATTAGATAACTCTCTTCTTACGAAGTAAGAACATAAGTAAGTAATTAAACATGTGGTAAAATGGGTAAGTGACTTTAAAAAAGAAGGATTGATTGTGGTTAAAATATTGCATATAGTTTTGGCAAGTTTTATTACAGACTTAAGTTGCTTTAGTACATTTTTCAAGTTGTAATTTCTCTTGCAAAAACCTTAAGAGAGCTTGGACTGAAACAAGAAAAAAACATTTTGTATCAATTTCTGATACAACTCATTTATGAATACATTTTATGATACCTATGTTGTACTTCAATAGTAACACACAATCCCAAATGTAGCATTGATATATTTGATAAATTCATCGTCAGTAAATGTAATATGAATAATAACAGCGATGGCAAGTAGATTTTCACGATGAAGTATATAAACCTTTGGGTAAATAACAATGATATTTAATACGCCTTTTTATTCTGAAGGATACAATATTGCAAATTTTGAAAAAAAAATCTGATGATCCGTGAAATATAGGTGCCTGGAATTTATACGACACTTATGTTTTGAAAAATAATTCTAGAATATCTACTGAAACAATTGCGAATTTGTATCAAGGTAAAACATCTAAAATGCTGTTTAATATTTTTTTGCGATTGATTTAATAATAAATCGGCGTGAGTTTTGTGTTCCATCCTTGAATCTTATATATTTCAAAAACTCTTTTCTTATATTGGGAGTTACTTACGGCGCTGGAGATGGCCAAGAATCCGTCTTGCTCGGAGTCGAGGATCTCTACGTACGCGGTGCCGTCGCTGTTCACTGTGACGGATTTGCCACTGCAACTACCGTTGGACAGAGACCCCGACGCCAGATCGCAGTAGACGCCCTGAGGGAGGCCAGTCTGGAAATTTGTAAGGAAGCGTCTTGGGTATATTCATGAAGGCTTATTCAACAGACCTTACTAGGACATTTCAGCACCACAATGTTTCTTGGATTATCTCATGAATGTAACATAACAAAATATATTTATTTCAGTTATGTTGACTGAACACAGGTGTTTTGTAGCCACGTACATGATGAATGTTGTATGATTTTTATCCAATAATAATTTTTTGTCTCTATCATTCAATATCTTATATTGGTGTAAGTACTGTAGACACTTATTTGCTTTCAAGAAAAATCATAAAACAGGAAAGACTGTTCTCACAAATTCTGTTTTTATGATAATTTCGTGTTTAATATATAGTGATGAAACACCCAAGTAGGGCATTCGAACAAGATAGCAGATGCCTTGCCAAGCTTGTTTATTATAAGTAGCAAACAATTTAGTATGTGACGTATGGGAGTAAAATGGAATCTGTGAAGTTTTATTGAAACCCAGAATGTCCTTTTCTCTTTTAGCAAATATTGTTGTATTATGAATAAACAAAGCAATAGGTACTGTTAGTAACTGTTTATAACAACAAACATTCCCTCCCGTGTGATCAGAACTGTTTGAATCAACATTACGTACCTGGAGAGTCTCCTTAAAGTCAGTGTTGTACTGGTCGTTAAAAGCCATGAAGCCAGAATTGCCACGGGAGAAGGCGATCTGTTGTTTACCGTTATCCCACCAATTCTCCACGGCGGTGCCTGTAATGGGTTGTACATTTAGTCAGTCCAGTTTGTTTCATTCTGAAATGAGATGTTATGGGCAGGAACACAGTAAATAAGGATACTGAGGATACTGACAAAAAGGCTGGAGAAATCTCTGAAGTTTTAATATCTTGAATATTGGATAGTATTTTTAGAGAGAATATTACCAATAAATTCTTAAAATATGTTTTTTCGAAAATAACGTTTTATCATTAATCATTCTTGATTGTGACCGTACGAATAATCCAAAACGTACGTCATGTGGATAGCAATGTCCTCGCCTACAATCTCTCGAATAGATTTGCATAAACTTGAGTTTCATTTGCGATGTTATGTATTGTACTTGACGTTTATTATGATTTGGTCTAGCAACATCACAAAGTGAATAGCTGTCTCAAAAATTGTATGCTTATAAGTCGTACTAAGCTAAATTATGCAGAAACCATTTTATGCAGCACAAAATGATCTCAGTATTTCTGACTGTTATTTTTCTCTGTATGAATTTTTTAAATCAAGAACATTAAACACAATAGTTCCAATCACACGTTTCGTTTCACAGTGATTATTGAAATTTATTTGTATCTTCGGTCATGTCCCTAGAATGGATTAGAAACTTATACATAAAGACGAACTTTACCCAGTTGTAGGCTTTCGGAGATTTTGTCATTTAGCACATTTAAGAGCGTAAATAATGGAGAAGACATTACAACATCGAAAATCCCGAAGTAGGGTCAAGTATAAATAGTTTCCCCTTCTTCTTTTAAAATTTTGATAAACGTGCCTGCCGCGGTGTTTCTGAATCCGACCATATTGGAGATCTGTCGCCAGCGGTGCTCGCACACCCAACCGTTGCCGCAAGTGCTGTCGCTGTTGATGGTGACATCAAGGATGTTTCCATCACTGTCAGCAGGAGGACCGACATCTCTGTCGGTGAAGGCGTAACTGGAGGTTATGCGGGTGATACCGTAAGGCCAAGACAACATGAAAGCGACTGCCATCTGGAATAATCACATGGGCATTGTAATCTAATCATAACAAAATTGCATTTGGCATAATTTTTCATCAGTGTTTCATTACTTGGGACATATAAGAAAATGGATAATTTGGAAGTTTAATTATATTATGACTAAATGTTATGAGCTTTAAGCGTTTATTTCTACAATTACAAATGCATTGTTATTTCAAGCTGTCAACTAATAATTGTTTGATAAGTGTAATATATTGTTTCGTAGAATTACATTTTTCAAATTGAATTGCATTCCATCTATTAAATACAGTTTTCCCTTTCTTCTTCTTCACACTTAGTTATTGGCAATTGCCTGAGTTATTTCAAGGACGTTAACCCAGTTAATAAGATAAAGTTATTAACCGATAAAAATCTTCAGAATATATTACATTGCAATAAAAGTTATTGCAAATAAGCTTCAGAAATGTATTTTTTATTCTTCGGCATTTTTTGCCATTTGCCATTAAAAACTGTAATTGAATAATAAGAGTTGACTGCTCTCACAGAACTGTTACCAGTGTAGAATATCGTTCCTTGTCAAATATGAAACTAAATATTTTTCACTTCATTCTCTACATTCGAATGTATTTATTTAAGAGAGTAGTTCAGTCTATATTTTATAACAATATTTCAATTAAACCTTTTTAGTTCATTATTTAAAATTCAGTCCAATTTAAGTCCATAATTTACATTCGAATGGATTTGTTTAAAACAATAAAGGCTTTTGAATTAATTGCATTCTCTTAATAACGTACCTTGTAAAGCTTAGGGGTTTTGTAGGTCAAGACATCTCCATCTCGTTGGGTGTCGTGGTTGTCAATAAATGCAAGCGCGCTGCTACTATCCAGCAGGCCCCAACCAGTTCCTAACAATTTATAGAAATATGTGTAGTTATTCCACATGCAATCTTATGAATTGTGCATTAAATAATACAAGAAAGGAAGTAGATAACAGAGAATATAGGAAAACAGAAAGATCAAGAAGGTAATAAGGAGAGGAAAGAGTAAAGGAGGAAGAAAAATATAGAAAGATTATCGAAAAAAAAAGACGTGACAATATGAACGAAAAACATAAAAGCAATAATAAGAGTATTTTGTTTAAATGTACAGATACTTACCCCAGTTCTTCAACCAATGAATGTCGTTATTGCCCTTGAAACAGTCACTAAGCATTGAGCCGTATTTAAACTCCGTGGAGACACCAAAGCTTGTGTAATCATAGGAATGAATTGGCTCACCGCCATCTGAAAACACGAAATACATTATTACATGCACTATACATTAGGATATGCAATAGCCTTGTCATGGAAGTATTTATAAGTTTCAATGAAATGCTGATGAATATGTTTCTGTACGCTATACATTGCAGACAAATCCTTAAACGCTGGCCAATATTGAAAATAAAGTAAGTTTTATTTATTTTGGTATTTTATACAATGCGTTAGTTAGTCCAATGTTCAAAGTGTCCCATTTCCTATTTAGAAAAGGAGCTTTCTTACATGCGCCCTTTGTCAGCGTTTCAAACAAGACGCCCCTTTGAATAATGAATGACGTAAAGAAAGGCGTAACATTAACGCTCCCTTCAGAAACGGCAAACTATGCAATTTAGCTTTGTTTTTGTGATAGATTTACACGAACTAATATGGCAGAACATTGAAGTTATAGTGCGGTTTGGCTCCGTGCGCTGCGATAGACCGCCAGTAGGGAAAGGGGGAGGAGGCGTGGGTGGAAAGAGTTCCTGACGAGGTCCCGAAACATTTCCCCAGCCCTGAATGCAGCTCGTTAGGCAGCCCCGTTCTAGAGCGTTTCTAATAGGTTTTATACCTTAAACAATATTTGTGGTTCTCGAACACACTAACAAAATCGTTCTCTGCTACTTTCTTCCTTAAGTGATTCGAATTTTGTTTGGTTACCTTAAAATTTTGAAGTATTTATTACAAAACGTACGGTCAATGACTTCTTGATAGACGAAGGGTCTGGAATTGCTGGGGAAAAATTCGGTGCTGAGGTCATCCACCTGGGAATAAATGTACTCCAGATCCGCCGGCCACATGTGTTTGGCGGCGTCGACACTGGAAAAATGGGAGGAGATAATTTTGTACCATCATCTAAAAAATATTTTTATTTAATCCAACTGTAACACGTACCGGAAACCAGCGACGCCATGGCTAACCAAGGAATTCAAAAATTCAATAATTTTCTCACGGACGTAAGGTTGAGATTGGTCGAGATCATGAAGTCCAGAAAGCTCGCAATTGCGGACCTGAAAAGAAATTGAAGATAACTAATTACAAATTTGTGAAAATATCATTTGTTGTTTTTTGCATTATTGTAACTGTGTTACCGCTTGTACGTTTTATCCAACGATCAAAGACTTAAAATAAGATAGAACTTTAAAAATCATCAGAGTGGAAAAACAACAGAGCCTCAGATACTGTAGTATCCAACTCTGGCATGGCTGCTGGGAGGTATCTAATTGAGAAACATTTCAATGACTGAATGAAAAAGTAGTAATTTGCCTTATGTACTACTACGTTAAGATGTCATTGTCGTTGTTTTAACATACTAATGCTTATTTTCTTAAGAGATAAAAGCAGCTTCTTATTTTGAACAATTTAAAAAATTGCGTAGACTATATCTAAAATAAACAATCTTGAAAAATATTTTACATGAATGTAACTGGTTAACATAGGTGGGCATGACATTGAAAGCTATAAGGATAGTTTTCTTTGTGTTTGTATTTAGCCATTATACGTTCCGTTAAAGGCAATTAGCCTTGAAGACGTTAGATCTCAGGGTTCCTAGTCGGTCACCCAACCAGGAACTTGCAATGTCTCGAATTCGCTTAACCATCGTGATTTCACATACACTTGAATTTATTTAGAGCTACCTCTGACGTTAATCAGCTGTTACGGTGTCATTCAATTGGAAGGTTGCCATGGTGACGACACTATTAGAACGCGTACGCTATCAATTGGATGACACCATAACAGATGAAGACCTGTCAAAGGAAGATGTAAATAAATCGCAGTATAGTTAACGAATTCGGTAAGCGAGCAGGTTTCGCGCTCATGGCCTTTCAGTAGACCCATCAGTAGTATGGACATGCGACACAATAGGTTAGCACAACTTACAACGGAGGCATCCTGGTAGTTACTGCCGATATCACAGGTAGAATGGAAGTTCTCAGATGTGTAAGGAACTGCAGGATAGTACTTGTTCTGCGGATCTGCTGTGTCGCCACCATAACCGATGGGATTTTGCACGTTCCCAGTCATGTGATTGAAGACGACATCGATATAAATTCTGTGGAAATACAGTTTCATCATGTTCAGGAAGTGTTGCATGTTTCATTGGTTTGTTGTATTTCAGAGGAGTTTAAAAATGCACAAGGAAAGCATTTCCCCTATCCACACTATCGTGAATGAGTTATTTTCAAATTTGCATATTTTCAGTGACGCATGTGCATAACAATGTGAACGATACTCTTTCTCTAAACAATTAAATGAAATATGAGAATTATATTTCTCAATATTAAATTAATGTGAATTTATATAAATCTTTTTGAAATATATTGTTTATGTTTCAAAAAATATTAAAAAATAATTTGATTTAGGGCAAATGGCAATTATGGCAATGTCAAAGTTACGTGGCATACATTTTTAGCATTGACCTTGCCAATACAAATGGTAATCCACCACAATCATAAGTAAACTATGGCAACAGTAACAGCATCGGTAGCCCACAAGTGTGCATAAATAAAATGCAATAATCAATCTCCAAATGCAATATATAAAGATAGGTATTAGAACTTCAAAAAGTGAGTGCTCCTCGACATTTGGTTGTTGCAGAAAGTATTCGTGCGAGTTTGTATACTTATTTACAACAAATTGTATTGAGTTACTTGGAATTAATGTTATACTTGTCCTAAACATGTTTGGTGGTCAGAAATGATAACTTTTTACAAACGTATCCGTGGTGAGAAGCTTCATACATGGACAATAGTGACATTTGCTCCTGGTTGTGGGACAACCCATGAAGTTTTGGTGTTGGGCAGGCATGCTAAATATAACTAAGTGCAACAGAACTAAAAAAACAGCGCATAACATGTTACGTATCAATCAGAGGCAAATATCACTCGTGCAACATTGCTACATGACATTTACATTGACACGTTTATTTAGAAAAAGTTATCATCTTAGACCCCTAAATTCTCTTGACGTTTGTAATTATTAGTTGGAGAATCCTGCATAACGTTGATCTTCTGAAACATATTTTCCAGCACTAGATTTCAGAGTATTTGTGTTATTGACTTGTTTACCTGACACCGACGTTGTTGCAGCGCCTCACCATGTCGGCGAACTCCTGCTCAGTGCCTGAGCGACCGACGATCTTGTAAGACATGGGCTGGTAACGTTCCCACCAAGGGCGGGAGGGGTTGTTATTTTTCATGTCAGGGCACTCGTTTACCGGAGAAGTCTAAGGGCGAAATTATAAATCGATTCAATATGTATTATTACATTTAGAAAACAAACATTCAAGTTTACCTAGTTTTGGTTGGAACAAAAGTTTGATTGTTCTCTGAATGAGATGGTAACTTGAAATAAACTTTCCAGTACAACATAAAAATGCCTAAAACATATTTTTCATGAAATTCATTTACTTATTTATTTATTTATTTATTTATTTATTTATTTATTTATTTATTTATTTATTTATTTATTTATTTATTTATTTGCGATTTTTATATTGACTATTTCTAAATTGTGTCTGCAGAATGTATTGAAATCATCAAAGTTCTCATAATGCCACCTTTTCTTGTTTCATGAATGTTCGACAAAGTTCTGCAACAACTGCCAACCCCTAGTCGGTATATATTATTACAATTTGTTATATAATTATTATATTATTGGATAAAAAACTATTATCTTACGAATAATTTGCTAATTACGTACAGATTAGTACCATCGATATTATGTGGCATATAGAGCGTATTAGAATCGCACACTTCCACAACAGTTGGAAAGAAATTCCATTTGTCGTGATCAGGTGGCTGGTTTAGTGGGTGACACATATCGCCTGATTGTTCTCGCTAATTCTGGCAGAGTAGGTTTTTCCGCTATGACTGACATAAGGTTGGAGTTCTTCTATGACCATGTTTTCCTTGCAATGTCCCAGCGTCTGTTGCTGTGTGACGATGAGAAAATTCACTTCTCAGGTTGAGAATATTGGAATTTGGCATGGGGATGTTTATGTGCTCACCACCCGTAAACACTTAATTCATGGCCGTGAGGTTCAAAAGTAGGTACTTTTACGTCAAGATGCTTCGCGCTGAACACAACCCCTCTAATACAAATTTCAGTGCTCACGCAGGGCTAGTTTCGTGTGCCTTTCAGTCCGACGTCACCGCCTCGCGAGGGAGGCAAAAGGCGAGGCCTCACCTGAACCCCGGCGTAGCCGGCGGGCGCCAGGAAGCGCTCGCATTCCGCCGCGATGTCGGAGAACTTCCACTCGAACATCTGGACGATGGTGTTGCGGCCCTCCACCCAGTGGGGGTCCTTCTGCTTGAGGTCGCGGTCGGCGTCTCGGGTGACGAGGGCGGCGGCCGCCAGGGCGGGCAGCAGCAGCAGGAGGGCGCGCATGGCGTCAAGGAGAGAGAGCCCGAATCGTGCAGATGGCGACCCCTTCTGGGCTTGCCCTGGGCGGATGCCGCTTATTTATAATGTTCCGCGCCCTCCCCCGCGCAATGAGGTGTGTGCTTCAAGGTGTGGCGTGGGCGCGCCGCCCGCGTCCCCTCCACGCCCGCCACCCTCCTCTCCGCTCTTCTCCGCCCTGCCATGCCACGCCTCACCATGCCCCCGAACAGCTGCACCTACAGCGCCCCGCGTGATTGGTGATAACAGACGCGTTTTGTTTACGAAGTCTTTCGCACACACATGTAGGTCTAGCGAATCTGTGCTACTTGTTAGCCTACGAAGCTTGTGTGAGAAGTAAAAAAGAAACTCGCAGGTAGTGTTAGAATTTCAGCAATCCTCTCTTCATTTAATGCAAAAGACGTGCTCTATGATTCACGTATGCGTGATTGGTGTCGTCACCTGCGTTTGTTTGCAGTGTGTGGTTGCTCCTCGTGCTAGTTGTTTGTGAGAGTCACGTCTTCTCTTTTTGTTCTTTAAGTAAAAAGCTGGTATAAAAAAAAAGGAACTCAAAGAAATGTGAATTAAGTGATGTGTTTTTCGTTCATGTTAAATTGATATGAATTGCGTGTATGGCACAATTTTGCGTAACTGAGGACGTTACATCGGCTTGTTTACAATTTTTTTTCGGAATATTAACTGGTATTTTGAGTGAATGAGGCGGATCCTACAAATATGCGTTTTATACTTTCTTGTATAAGTGTAATGTACGGTTGTGTATGTAAAAGGATATGTAATTTTGTACAAAAATATTCAGGATTTTGCTCAAGTAGATAGTTTGGAGACATTAAAAAAGTATTTTTCTATGTCTGTCTGGCCGTCTAGGAAAAACGAAATTGAACCATATAAAGGGTTTTCCCAGAATTTGATATTCCGAAATCGACGTGATCTAACTCAAGTCCATGCTAAATTAAAATGAATGTTTGAATTTCGTTGGCTACTTTGTATTGAGCCTTGTCGCTAGCTTTCGGTTAGCGTGCTCACTTTCTACTATTGTGTCCCGCGTTCGATTTCCACGGGAAATTCTGCGCCATTCTGTAGCACAACCACTTTGAGAACTTTCATCTGTTTTATGAACATCGTTTGAATTTCGAGTGGTCCCCCAAAAAGTCTGAAATCGATAGAAATAACCGTTTAAAGAACAAAGACACCAAATTGTAAAGTTAAAGCTTACAAGCAGAGGTGTATCTAAGCATTCAGGCGCCTATGGCAAGCATAGAACTTGCACCCCTGTCAAAATACTTCAAATTGGGGTTTTGTTAATGGTTTTAACGGGTATACTCTAAATACGAGCGTTGTTTGTGGCAATCAAGGCACGTGTCATGTTTGCCAACCCTTACATACGCCTCTTTTTTCAGGTTTTCCTTTTATAATCATTTTCGTGGAGTGCCTTCCAAAGTATGGAACCATTTGTTCATCTATTGAAAGATTATGAGAAAAATGTCATACTGAACACATTTTTTATTCAGATGTTCGATGAGTGGATGTAACTTAGAAACTTTATCGCTTTTGTGAAGAGAAGATTTGTCTGATACATGCAAATTTCTCTTTATCTCTCAATCTTTTTCGACATATTACTTTCTTTATCAGGTCCATCCCTTTGCCTTCGTCTTTCGACCAAACCATATCTTGTTGAGGAAAATCGTTATATCCAGACAGCAACAAAGTGCCTAAAAACATTTTCAACTCGTTTCTGAACATACAAAATTGTGGCGATTGCTTGAATTAGTATATTTTCTTGAGAAATCTGCTATTATTCTCAAGAGAGTATTATCCACATACAATGAAAATATTTCAAAAGGTGACATTTCACCATACTAAACCACAATATCTTGTAGACATGCCGACTCCACTGATGTAGAGAAGGCCCAATAAATAGAATATTCTGTTTTATTCCAATTTGGTTTCGTAGGAATATTTGATGTTTTAGAAATATTTACTTCACAGTTTGCCTCTTCATGTATTTTGAACGTCCCTGAGATGTCTTTTCCTGAAACATCCTCAGTAAGTAAATTATCATCTATATATTTTTGATCAGTCAACGCTTTTATTTCTGGTTGTATATAAACACTAAAAACATTTTCATTTTCCGAATCAGATGGATCCGATTCTTTCAGAATTGCAACAAGTTCTTCTACTGTCAGAGCTTTCACAAGATCTAAATTCTAACAAAAGAGAAAATCCGGGGAATATTTCAAAACAAACAAAAATTATTGAAAAATAAACTTTCCTTCAAAAGAGATACGTAACATGGCCCACATGGTTTCCATAATCTCATAAATAAAGTGTAAGTGGGAAAAAAGAACTTAATGAGCAATAAAACAGCAAAACCACGAGAGAACCGAAGAAACAGCCAATTACTCAATCTCTACGGAGCGCCTTACCATGACACGTGCGAGTCGGGAACTGCTTCTCAGAAAGATCACTGAGAGCGCATTTGTTACGAAAACGGAGCCATGAATATGATCGTTGAATTTCCAAAACTACTCTTTCAGTTAACATTATAGCGTTACACTAAGATGAAATAATTATTTGAATTTTTCAAAAAAAGAGCTCTCATTAGAAATATATAATATTATACGGTTGAAAACGTAACCCTAAATAATTCCTCGAAGTACATCTGTATGGTGAGAAAATAGTATAAAAACCTGCCGCACAACAGAGTAGGGAGTAAATAAGTGTCCAGAGTAATGCATTCGGAGTTTTATTTCAAAGAGACTAAGAAAGTTGATGTTGCGGTTTTGCACCGGTGGCCGTGAATGGGTTTAAGCAAAAGTACTCAGAAATATAATATTGTGCACAAATTGCCGCTAATGTATATATTAGCAAGGTGAGAAACAGTAAAAAAATTACATTTTCGTAAATTTGGAAAAAAAGACAAAATAATGCAATATGGCGTTTGCGCCATCTCCATCGTATTCCTACCAAAACTTTAAAGAAACAATTTGGAACTTAATAGTAGAAAGGAAATATTATTTTAAGAATGTTAAATAACAGTAAATCCTTGCCCTAAATGATAATGTTTTTTGAGAAATTCGAAAACGTTTGGATATTCTGTAAGTATGAAGTTACATTTATATATATTTAGTTAATAATCACGTATCATTAACAAATTTACTTCTTAATGGAGAGGATAGGATAATGGATAGGAAAAGGTTGGAGATTAACATGCGATGGTTCTCGCACGGGTAGGCTAGTATACAATTAATTACAATAATCATTACACTAATATTGAAAGACTTGAGTGAACACAATAGCCGTAGGCATTCACAGTTGGAAACTTGCACGTAGCTTGTAAGTTGGAGTGTGCAATTTGGCTTGATGCAGTAATATAGGTGTTGTGGTGTGATATCTTTGGCATTTTTCATAAAATAATTAAAGACGTTGTCATTGCCAACAATATTATTGTCGTTTTGTGGCTTCCATCCAGCAGACAACTGATGATGATGGCTAAGCCATCGAAAGCTGCTATTGCATTAAATAATATTGTTGGCAATGACAACGTCTTTAATTATTTTTTGATGCAGTAATGCTGAAATGGAAACATAAACATGAATACAATCACGTGCTGTGGAAGTGAAGACTGGTGAAGTACACATGCGCGTGGCACATTGATGTGCCTGGCGAGAAGGCTGTAGCAGTCAGCAGCTTGGATTTACCGTTAGTGAGTACTAGCAACAGCAGAAGATGCATCGAATGCTTCGGGTAGGCATTGCAGCACGATTGGGCATTGAGTTTGGGTACACTGTCAGTTAGGGTAAAATACTTTTCAAATGAGACCCTATTATTTCAAATTCTTTCCTCAGTCCCTATTTATACTAAATTTGGTGTAAGGACCCCTTGTGTCAGACACCAGCTATGCCACCAACTTAGTGGTGTAGCACATTGATTTCACAGTTTCCAACTCGATCTATATGACTATTCCTTTTACTAACATCCTTCCAGATGCTAGCTAGGCATTTGTTAGGATGTTGTTACTATAGGAGTCGGGGTCCTTTTGGAATAATCAGAGTACTCTCCCCAATATGTGTAATTTCAAAAGTGTTAATGGTGTTCATTTTCCAACCGAAATAATTTTGGACCATCTGTTTAAAGGACTTTCCAAATGTTGCTTCATTGCTATGGATTTACTATATTTTTAATAGTTAATTTAGCACGAATCTCAAACACAATATATTTTATTTCTGTGATTATAAAACTATTTAGTGATTAGATTATATGCAGACGTGTGAAAAACACTAATTCAATGACCACTAGGTTATTCAATCGCTAGTAGATGACGTTGTAAAACGACATAGAAACGCGTAAAAAGAGAAGCAGAGATATCACACTTGGGATAACATGTTATGAGATAATACTAAGATGCGAACGGAGTTATCTACTCCAAGCATTTCAACGCTGTATTTGTATGAAAATGTAGACTCTTAAAATTCCTTAATAAAATAATTTTCAAAATGGATTTAAGTCAACAAAGGCAAAAAATGAACATTTTAGAGAACTTAGAAATTCCAAAACTTTTCAAAAATACTATTTTTTAAAAATCTTGAATGAACATTCTTTAAATAGAAGCACTATTTTTTTAAATCTTTTATTGACTAGCTTCTAATAATTATTTTAACCTTACTATTTCTGAAAAATTCTTCACCTATTCAAGTGGTTTAAAATATAAACATTTTATAATTATTTTAACTAGAAGTTTTCAAAATCTTTTTTTTCTATCCTATATTAACATTTCTCTATGAAAAACAGTCAATTTTAAATCTGTTTTTGATTACCCCTTCTGCTCGTCTAGTTAGCCCTCCCCCGCTCCCACACACCTTAGAGAGCTTTCTCTTCTCCCCATTCCACAAGATGGCTGCTTCCTTGCTGTACCCAGCACGTTTGTCAGTTTTATGTATTTATACGACCATGCTCTGAACGTTTGTAAGTGATCCGTGTTGCTTGGGCAGTAAGTATTTTTAATTTAATTTGTTTATTATTTACTTCCTTTTATTTGTTAAATTTTTTAACATAATTGTATTGTATTTATTTTTGCACCCTTGATGTTAATTTTTCCATTATTGTTCTCCTTGCTAGTGATCCACTGAAGACGGGAAACGTTTTTTCCTGAAATTTTACTCTTGGAATGTGATAATTAATAAAATTATTATAAATTTGACTGTGGACGATTATTTCCTTTTTCACATTTTCGGATAGTGTTAGCAATTAATTTTTCCAAAATGGCGGGCCTTAATGCGAGAAGCCGCTCGCCCACTTGCGTAGTGTATAGTGCAAAGTTTAAATTTAATTATTTACAGAAAAAGAGACGAAGAGAATAGAATTTTGGCAAATTCAGTCTGTACATTACATACGGGGTAAGATACCGGCGTAGGAGCAACGAAGACTGAATGACTTTGCACATTTAGTTATCATTTTACGCAATTGTTTAAGTAGAAAGAACAATAAATTCTGTGCAATACAGTGTGGCATCACTAGTTTTTACATATAACTTACTGAAAATACAGTATATTTGATAATGTGAAATAAAATTCATAGTCTCTGAATGAATTTAGGACTTTGCAAAGTAAGCTTCTTCGTTTAGTATAGATAGAACTTGATATTTCAAATGCTGCTGTAAACCTAATCTCTTCAGGATATTTGCAATCTATCGGGGTCTGAAACCTTCATAAAAATGAATATAATTTTCGTGTCAAGGTTTCTAATCGTTCTTGGTTAGATTAAAATGTTTGGTACAAGATTTGGTACAGGAGGAAATGAACTTGAATTTAAGACTGCACAATTTACGAGTATACGGACGTTTGAGTCCACATGCAACTGCAATATTCAAAAGAAGTATAGAATGGTAGTAGGTTTTATTAATTTATTAATGTTAGACAATATAGTATTTCTCCTCGAGTAGATCGCAAAACCAACTTATAGTCTAAACATTTGACATTGTTATTTTTAATTTGTTGTTTACAAATTAAAGTTGCAGCAGGGAGAAATAAAACCACATTTACTTGTTAAAAAAATTTATATTTTAAGTTACATGGTTTTCAAATAAATGGCCTGAAATTATCATATTTCATCATAGATTAGCAATTAATTCTTCTAATTCTTCTTAATTCGCTGATTCATTATTCTCTCTTGAATGGCTTACAGCTTGGACTGGAAAAGAAAATTGAAAACAATAAGACATGGCATCATTCAAGGAATGTACGAGCGAGAGAGAGCTAGTCACTAGTCCTACTTACATCTGCGGAGATGGCGAGGAAGCCATCGGTCCCAGAGGACAGGATCTCGATGTAGGCAGTGCCGTCGCCGTTCACGGTCACCCTCTTGCCCGTGCAGCTGCCGTTGACCTTAGAGCCGGAGGCCAAATCGCAGTAGGTGCCTTGGGAGAGGCCGGTCTGCAAGACGACATTAGGCAACAGTGTGAATACATCTATAATGCATTTGTCTTGCTAGCTAAGCTACATTTAAGCCATTAAATATCGAATTTCATTAATAAGTAGCCAAACCCAGCAGACGTTCAACGTTTTCTTCTCTCTCTCTCACACACTCACTCACTCTCCCTCTCTCTCTTTTTTCCTCTCACCCTCTTTTCCTCTCCCTATGTCTCTGTCTCTTTGTCACTCTCTGCTTCTCTGACTCTTTCCATCTCTCTGGGACTATTTTCCACTCTGTGTATGTGTCATTTCATTATAGTAGTCGCATGGTTTAACATAACCATTTTATTGTTTACCAAATTACATTTTAATAAGCATAAGAGGAAGAGAAATTCAATTTGAAAATAAAAATTCATATATTTAAAAAATAAAATATCTACTAAGCTTAAGATTTATTAATGGATATTGGTATATTATTATTATTATTATTATTATTATTATTATTATTATTATTATTATTATTATTAGCCTATACAATCTCATGTGGGGCAAAGGCCTCCAGATTTCGCAGGAAAAATTTGTGCCGTTACCTACGTGTGGCCTTGTAACATAGCTCGTCCGCTGCCTTGTAACACAGTTGTGGTTCTGTTCAAGTTATCAGTTCACTGTGATACTTCACTATCCTGGGTACGCTTCTTATTGACATTTTCATTAGTAATAGCAACTTTAACTGATCGTACATTGATACCTATAGTAATTTGTTTGATATTCACCCTTTGGTAATCATTTACTGTTTTTCACTTTCTGTCATATTTTTCACCTGCTTAGTAATACACTTTTTACTTAGTTGTTATTTTCTGTCTATTTTCTTTTTTTCCTGGACAGAAAGATGTTCATGTTAAGTATGATCTCCACGACGACCTGTCTTGGGCCAGCCTCGTCCACTTGTTGCCGACTGCCTCCCTGAAGCTGCCCGACCGTCGTTTGTATTGCCTTTCGGGATGTCGCCAGCCAATTCTAGGTTACCTTATTGTTGTTGTGTGTAACCATTTTTGTTCGCTGTATCGTACAATATATTCACCGCATTTACACTTCGATTTTTCAGCTTCTTATGGTGCATCTTTTATTTTGGTTTGATTTTTTATTTTGATATTCTATCTGGTAATCATATTTTTATACTCATCATATTTCCTTGTGATTTGTTATTAATTTTGTCTTAAGTTTAGATGAAGTCCTACTTTCCGCCTTTATTTAATTCTTCTAACACTGTAGTTTTGTTGGGAGGTCGCTAGTGTAGTGATGTCGTCGGCAAATGCGAAGTTGCTTAGTCTTCATCCGTGAATTCGCAGCCCCTCGTTCTCCCCTTTCAGCTTCCTAAAAACATCTTCGAGTAAACTGGTGAAACTTTTGGTGATAGAGGATCTCGTTGTTCCGCTCCTCTTTTTGTTTGGGATGCTTCTCCACCAATATCAGTCTTGATCTTAGCAGCGCTGCTTCTGTACAGTGTATTAAAAATTCTGATGTATTTGGAAGAATCACACTGAGTTTGCAATGCTTTAAATGTTGGAGAATATTCAACACTATCAAATGCTTTGTAAAAATATATTATGTATAGGTTCAGGTTGTATTCGAGTATCTGGTTCATGGTGTGTAGATGGTTCATTGTATCCTTTCCTGAATCCAGCTTGGTCGGGTGACAATTGTTCGTCTAGTAAATTTGTTAATCTTCTATTTATTACTTTTTAAACGACTTTGTAGAGATTTGACATCAAGCTTGTTAGTCAATAATTACAGAATTGGTTCCTTGGGCCTTTCTTGTGTATGAGGGTTGTTGAACTTTTGAACCATTAACCTGGAATTTCTTCAGACTATTTCATTGAAGGCATCAGTTCTTTTGTGCATTTCCGGTGAACCGAGGTTCAGTAGATTATTTGTGATACCTTCTTCGCCAGGAGATTTGCCCGATCTTAAACTTGTAATTGCTGTTCTCACTTCACTTGTGATGATTTCAGGTACATAATATTCTGTGACGGTGTTATTTTCTTCTATTTCAAGTTGATTCTTACTATCGTAAAACTCTCAGTTGTATTCAGCGGCATTTTTGTAAATTGCCTGTCTCGATGTGAGTTTTTTGCAGAGCATGTTATGGACTCCTAGAATTAGGTGTTTGTAAATATTTCTTTCTCTGCCTTCTTTACTGACTTAGATTCCGTTTTTATTTGTACGATTTTGTCAGAGTTGTGCTTGTCTTACGTCTCTTTAGATCTTCCTTTTTACTTCTGTATTTATAATGTCTTCGGATTTTTTGTCAGGATTGGTCCTGTATGGTTGAAGTTTCTTTCTTGTAAAAACATTAGTGTTTCAGTGCTTAGCTTCTTGTTATTCCTTCTGTTGGATTATGGATTTTGGCATGACTCTTTCCCGTGCCATCGGGTAGTCTTGCAGTAAATCGTATTTCTTTTGAATTTTTCAAATGTGTGCTTTTCTGTGTCAGCGATGTTTTTCTTTGGTGTGGATTTGTATGTGTTTGTGGTTATGTTATAGGTTTCTGTTACGTGAGTTGTGGAATTTTCTTGGTTTCTTTGTGTTTATTTATATAGTTAGTATCCTGTGATCAGTCGAAGTTAAGGGTTCCAATCAATTGTATTTTTTAATACATTCCGTTTTATTGGTGAGGATGTGGTTAATTTCGTTCACGTTTCTTTCTTCTGAGGAGATCCATTTCCATTTACGGTACAGATTTCTTTTGAAGAACGTATGCGCAATTTTCGTGTTATGGCTTTCAGCGAAGTAAATTAACCTTTCCCCTCTGTCGGTGCGATCGCAATATCAAATGTTCTAAATGACATACTACCTTAGAATTAAATTATGTAGTTAGATTATGGAAGGCATCTCCCTTACCTGAAGGGTCTGCTTCAGGTCAGTGTTGTACTGGTCGTTGAAAGCGATGAAACCCCGGTTGCCGCGGCTGTAAGCGATCTGTTGGCTGTCGTTGTCCCACCAGTTGGTGACGCTGGTGCCTGTGCAGGGCAAGGGAGTGTCAATTCTCGTAACTTAGTTTTAAATGGAGGCAATTTGCATGGCACAAATAATAAAAAATGTTATCCGAAATATCGCATATAATGATGACATGACAAAATACATTATTGTACTTTTCCGTATATTGTTACATACTGCATGTGCGTTGTTGAAGTTGTATATTTTTGAATATTTTAGAGAGAGAAATAGTTAAGTATTTAATTATAATCTATTGGTCCGTATTGAATCTTTTCATTCCCAATTGAAAATGAAACCTTGTGCATTTCATTATAAGTTACTTTAATCATCCGGTTTCTCCTACGGACCACCGGGAACATATGTTTTAAAGTATCTGAGGGGATGGATTTTCAATGCCGTATAATCCTCAGTAAGCCAAGGAACGTACTTGGCTTGTAAACATTTCCTAGCAGAATGACCTGCCACAATAAAATACTCTGTGATTTACCCATCCAAATCATATGACAAATTCCTTCAGGCTGGCGATACAAACAACGCGATCTAGACCGGCGATGTGTCGGTACCTGGCAGCCTACATGGGAGTTTAAAAATGATTGGAAGCTTTGGAGAACTATCAAAATTGAACATGTCCAACAATACCGCATGGACAAGTTTCGAGAGCCGAGCAGTTAGAAATATCATTTTATAAAGATAGTAATCAATGTCCGATTCTGTTGGGGCCATGTTTTATCGCATTACCTTGGACGGTGTTCCTGAAGGCGACCATGTTGGAAATCTCGTTCCAGCGATGCTCGCACTCCCAGCCGTTGCCGCAGGTGCCGTCGCTGTTGATGGTGACGTCCTTGATACTTCCGTCGCCGTTGGCTGGGGGGCCAGCGTCGTTGTTGGAGAAGGTGAAGCTTGACATGACACGGGTCACGCCATAGGGCCACGACAACATGAAAGCGATCGCCATCTAGAATGGAACAAAAGCCACAATTTACACCGGGCATTGAAATGCTGAAAAGGTGATAACCAGTTATGTACCTGTTTTGTGCGGGAACGTGTAGTTAAAGTACAGAAAAAGGTTGAGTCTAAGGAATGTAACTGACATCCTGAAAAAATACTGAGACATAAAGTTGAGGAACTTTCTCCCTATTTCGTAAATGAAATCGAAAATCGAATGCTAGTTTTGGAACAACGTTCTTATTCTAAAATAAAGCGGTTAAAAGAAAATTTTTAGTAGCAAAATGCAACCGTAACTTTGTACTGACCTAATGGATGTTATGGTTATTTTTTTCTGCCATGTGAAGTTTTTTGTGTCATTTATCACTCACAATCCATATAAAAAGTAACCAAAACCAAGGAGATTATACTGTCGGGCTTAAAATGGTCATGATGTGCTCGAATTTACGATAAACACTTTTCTTAATTGTAAGTGACGTTGAAAGCAATCCGGAAATTATTGCCCACGTTCTTATCGCTCTGTCTTGGATCGCATACGCACCTTGTACAGTTTCGGGGTCTTGTAGGTGAGGACATCACCGCCACCGCCGTGACCTCGCTGGTTGTCATGGTTATCAATGAAAGCCAGAGCATCACTGCTGGGCAGCAGACCCCATTGAGGTCCTGGAGGCGAGAATATTGGGCAGTAAGTGTGATTGCACTCCCTACTTTAACTCGCATTACTTCTAAATACGTTCTAAATGATAAAATAAAGGGATAATTTTATAGAATGCTAGACAAGGGAGAATTAATTTTTTTGCTTTTTTTACGGCTTCGTCCAACATTGGATTTTTTGAAACCGTTACCTATAGCGATACTCCTAATAAAGAACGGTACTTGTGAAGAATCATGGAATACTCTGTTCTTATATCCATCTTCCATTATAACTTAAAATAGTCGTACGTTTCATAAATGCTTTGCAGAATTGAAGGATAAATTCATAAATATAACTAACCAAGCTTCAGATGAATCTCGAAAGTACGATCCTTTGAGATAGTTAAATGTTTTCGCTTTAGCCTCCTTGGCTGCTCAGATACCATTTATAAATTAAATATGTAATTAAAGAGTAATGAATGTAACGTAGCGCAACTGAAGCACACAGAGTACCGGGAGTCCGTGAGAGCAACTTACCCCAGTTGACCAGCCACTTGATAGCGTTGTTGCCCTTGAAGCAGTTGCTAAGCTCCTTGCCGTAGCGGAATTCGGTGACGACGCCGAAGCTGGTGTACTCGTAGTTGTGGACGGCCTCAGTGCCAGCTGCGCAATAACACATTGGAAGTTTAGACATCTCCCGCACGCATTGAAAGTATTTGTGGAGTTTGTTTCCAAAAGGTATAAACTCCAACTGGTGAAACAAGATAAGAAAAAATTAGTGTCGATAACATAGTTATTGTGTTAAATCACTATTTCATTTTGAGTTTCCCTGGAAGGCACTCCAGTATTTATGGAAAATTTAACTTTTTTCATTTTGTTTTCCAAAGGTACAAGGATTTTTATTTTGCATATGGTACGTTTTGACATATAAAAGTAGAAATGGTATAATTGATCACCAAATAACTATTATGATCAATGTTTATAGAAATATTTCCAATTTACCTCTTCATTGAAGCATATTTGAAGTATTAGAGATTCAAAAAATTTTGAACCTTATCTTTATAAGGAACTGATTTAATTTATTATAATTTAATCTCTGTTTTCAAAATCTACATCTTTATTAACTATATTTTCTTTTACTGCAGTTTTATTTTTTTGCAGTGAAAGATCAAATGGATTTGGAACGTCTTGCACTTGGAACGTGAATTATGACGACCTATATGAACGAACTGTAGAATACGAATTTTGGGAAAAATAGTGTTAGTTTATCAAATACACGATGTAAATGCTGACACTTTTAGTTTAATTGTAGAAAATTATAGATTTGGTACTTTTTGAAAACAAACTCCTCATTTGAAAACATTAAAAGTCAACCACAGCGTATGAAATGCTTTACTCTTGTCTTTGTAATGCGAAAGTACGAATTAATTTCCTGGTACAGCTTATATTCCCTACACATATTTAGCACTTTTGGAAATCATTGTAAGTTTACACTCTCCATCACACTACTTTGGGATTGTAGATTTATTTGCAATCTAAATATTAAAGACAATGAAATTATACATACTTTGGTCAATAACTTCCTGGAAGAAGAAAGGTCTGGCATTGTTTCCGAAATATTGCGAGTTGAGATTCTTCACCCGACCATAGATGTATTCAAGATCCGCAGGCCACATATGCTTAGCAGCATCCACACTGCAGAAGAAATGTTTAAAAACAATTATGAAGCTACTTCAGAATTTTATTTCTTAAAGGCATGTGTTAATAAAAGAAATCTTCAAATAAGGTCATGTTTATTTTCTTGAAAATAAATGTATTTATGTGTAATTTTGCGACAATCATAATCGCCGGCTCCGAATAGAGTGGGTTTTGTGAACGTGAGTAATTAAAGCACGATGCTTCGTAAAAATTAAAATATTTAAATTCCATTTTAAATTGTGGTATTTAATTGAGTTATATGTGAAAACGAATATATGATTTTGCTCTTTATAATAAGATGTGGGAATGACGAGTATTGCACGTAAATAAACACTGATAAATATAACATTATTATATTTAATTTTATTTTGGTGTCCTATTTTTTGCTAAGAGTATCAGAAATGCTCATTTTCCAAATGTATTCCATACGAATTTGCGGCCATTATTGTTTGTTGCAATACATTGTTATAACACCTCTCTGATAACAGAAGACGATAATGACAGCGACAGTTCGTTCGCGTGAATACATACTAATAATTTTATTTACGGTTGCAATAAGGAATCGCTCACGGTTGGTACATTTATGTAGAACGTGGATACACTGAATTCAATGGGCGAAAGCTAGTATTTTCGTATACATTTTTAAATAAAATAATATGTTTCAAGCTTTGTTTATTTAAGAATTTTTCGAATGGTAATTGAAGTGTACGATGAGAGAAATTGTCATTTATGTTGTATATTTAGCTCAATATCTTGTTAAGGAACGTGCTGTTGTAGCATCACAACTGCATCATATTTGATCATTTTTCTTAAAAAGCGTAAGAGGCTTATGTTGGTATGGAATGTCTCCAAAACAGTTGAGGTAAGCACATACCGGAAACCAGCCACACCGTGGTCCACCAAGGCGTTCAGGAAGTCGATGATCTTTTCTCGCACGTAGCTCTGGGATTGGTCGAGGTCGTGCAGGCCGCTGAGCTCACAGTTGCGCACCTGGAGGGCATACGTTACATAGCACGTACGGTCCGTGTGCGCACATTATCATACACGGGCAGTAACGGTTTCTATGCAAAAATGTTTCCAAATGTATGGAAAACATAACAGACGGGTCAAAAATATACTTTTCAGATATCGCTTGGTATATCAGGATTCCTTATTCGTCTTTATGTTTGTGACACAAAATTTAAATCGCTACTTTTTCTGGCTATAAATCATGTGGCGTTAATTTCGGAAGAAAGACTAGGTTTTCCCTCTTTAAGTCACTCGTTAATCCTCTATCTTTCACCCGCTGTGGTTTTGATGCTGTGGAGAAATCCATTAGGGTAACTGTGAAGAGTCCATAGATTAGATGTTGTAGATTTTATAATGACATATCATATTAGATTTCAGCCTAACCATATAGCTAAGTGAAATGTGTTGAAGCTTTATCAATAAATAGCGTAGATTCTTTTCATAAGTGAATGAGTGTGTACGTTACGGTTTAAGATCAAGTATGGCTAATATTCGAAGAAGCCGATTCATTTTCTCATAAGCCGAAAAATGTGAATAAATGTTTATGAGGGGGTATTAATGGAGGGAAAGTCCCGCTAGTCGACGGTCAGTCGGCGCCGGATCTCGAAATTCAGCGGAGCGAAAATCACCGCCTCCTTCTGTAGAAAAAAATGCAATACACTTATGGGGTCGATGACCTTAGTAATTGACGCGCACAAAAGCACGAACAGTGATCCGATGGAGAAATGTTTGCAGGGAAGTGTTTTATTGTAGTGGAGACTGAAAGCGTACATTTGGGTGGTGAAGGAAAGTTTATTTAAATGGATGAGAGTGAAATTGTCAAGAAGAAATATAACTGAAGAATAATAATAGTGCGAAGGGAAGTAATGAGTTATTTTAAGGAACTGAACGTATTGCAACGCTGGTTTTCACGGTTGTTGAAAATAGAACAAAGGTTTTTTTAGATAAAGGAAAAACTTTTCAATTGAGAAAATGTTTTGTTGTGTTGTGCGTTTATGGTTTTCCCTCGGAAGGTGACGGTGATCTTCCCCCGCTCGAAGTGAACATCTAGCGGCAACCTACCGTCGGCTAGCAGGAGCGAGAACCCAAAATAAATAGAAAAAAAGAGTAGATAAAAAGAGTGAGAAAAAGAGGTATTTCTATGTGAGAGCAAGGCAGTGAGGGGCGGAGCAGGGCGTAACATGGATACAATAGAGTGGATAGAAGTAGGATCCAACGAAGGGCAAAAGAGATGCAATTCCTCTGCTACGTAGCTTTAGCGAGCTCGGCTATCCCTGCAAACGGTCTAATACTAATGTAGCTACGTACGTTATTGGCGTCATTGTAGTTGGTAATCTGACAAGTGGAGTGGAAGTTTCCAGATCCGTAGGATACAGCAGGGTAGTTCTTGTTGTAAGTGTCAGCCTTGTTGCCGCCATAGCCGGTTGCGTCGGGCCAATTTGCAGCCATATGGTTGATGACCACATCAACGTAAATCCTGTGAAGTGTTTTTGATTTCTATTAAAATAAACATTTTATACACTTTTGTTTTGTGTAAGTTATGTCTAATTCATTTAATGAATTGGAACTAGAACATCCATTGAAATATGAAAGTAATATAAATTGGCAAAGTATTTGAGATTACCATTTATACTAATATGGCTTTACCCTTTACAAGCAGTTTAAGTTGTTTTGTCATTAAATGAATTGTGTGAGGTCCATTGTTTCGTTATACAATATAAAATCTAACTAGTGGTCCTAAAACAGCATAGACTTTCTCGTCCTTAGTAATGATTACATAATACTATTTTTACCGGACTTTCTGTCCGAATTAACACATCAGTCTTTATTTTTTGTAAAAGTCATTACAAATCGTATAAAATTAGGAGTGAAAACTAAGTATTTTCAAGCAATTTTCAACACAAATTTGACAATGGAAACTGCGTTTTAAACCGCTATATCATGATCCAACAATGAGACGGATTCACAAAACTACAACAGTCAAGGCGCGGGGCGGTATGCCTTAGAACTCTAATCTCTAGCTGTAGAACTCTAATCTGAAATTTACTGAAGGCTTGAAAATGAAATACGGGAAATAGAATTTGACAATTTACGCCAAACTATTCATAAAAATGCGGCAATTACCTGACTCCAACGTTGTTGCAGCGCCTCACCATGTCGGCGAATTCGGCCTCATTGCCGGAGCGGCTGATGATCTGGTAGGAGATTGGCTGGTAACGCTCCCACCAAGGACGAGAGGGGTTGTTGTTGGGGAGAGCCAGGTACTCGTTGACAGGAGAAGTCTGCAATAGAACAAAAACTTTTTTTAAAGAAAAGTGTAAATCGAAAGCAAACTCGTTCTTCTTTAACTATGAGTTTCAGAAATAATAAAACTACTATGGTGTATTATGCACAAATATAGCTAAAAAATAATACAAGTATTATTTAATAAAAATAATACGAATATTGAGTGATCTAACTGTGTTTTGGTAAAGAAAATATTATGCTATTATTCGTTAAATTGTTTTCTTTTCTTTTGTAGCACACTATGTATGAGAGAAATGTCTACAAAAATGTATTACATGAATAATAATCGCAAAGAGAGTTCGTAAGATACAAATGAAGTCGAAGATGTCAGCAAAATATCATTAATAAAGTTTATAGCTTGTCTGTAGGTAATTTCTCTAGTTCGTAAGCGAATTTTCAAACACTTCTGAACAACAAAACCAACTTTTTGAATTTGGAATGTTTGACTACGGAAAATGCTGTAAACAGATTTATAATGCTCTATGCTAAAAGATTTCAAGATTTTTAGAATTTTTTAAATTTTACTTTTATTAATATTATTTTTATTATTAAAAAGAGAGTGGAATTGGGAAGGTACGTATTATATCGAGCTGAGGCAGGCCAAGTTCGCGAGATATGGTGGCGGTAATACATGTTGATAGTATGTCTCCCTTAACCCCAGGTGTGAATAGTAAAATCAGGGTTTAGGACTGGGAACTCCACCAGACGGCAAAAGTCGGATCAATCCGACCCTAAAATACCAAATAAAAAGAGGCAAAGGAAGAAACTCGATGCAGTGAATAGTGATTGTCGCAGATCGGGCCGAGCCCACCCACCTGCACGCCGGCGTAACCACGAGGGCCCAGGAAGCGCTCGCACTCGGCGGCAATGTCAGAGAACTTCCACTCGAAGAGGTGCACGATGGTGTTGCGTCCGTCCACCCAGTGGGGGTCCTTCTGGGCGACGGCGACGGCCGCCAGGGCGGGCAGCAGCAGCAGGAGGGCGCGCATGACGGCGGAGGGAGAGCGAGAGAGAGGGGGTTGCGCGCAGTTCCGCCCTCGTCTGGCTGAGCGGGTGTGGTCGGGCGCTTTTATAGCGCGCCTCTGCCCCCCGAGGCCGCGCTGCGTGGGCGGGGGGCGCGCTTGTTTTCGCTAACCGCACCTTGTGGCGCTCTGTGCGAACAACAACGCCTGCGAACGCACACTTGATTGGTTCGCTCAGTTAAGTTTCACAACACTAAATTTACCAATGACTTACACGTGGCGTAAAATCAGTACGAGGCGTCATAGGATAATAGTGGAGTTGAGGATTTTAGAAAGAATGAACTTCGTTTATTATTTCCTTGATAAATGGTGTGATTGACATTATTTGTAAGTAGTGTATTTTTAAATATTCTAATATTCCAAACACTAACTACCGAAATACATTTCACAAATACGAGAGATTTAACATCTTCAAAACATAAAGAAGAATTTAACAATCAAAATGCTTTATTTATCTTTGCACCTTTGTCGATAAATTTCTGTAAATGAAGTACAAATGAACACACACACACACAAACAAGATTTTCGTGTCAAATGTGCTACTTTTAAGTTGCATGCATATTTATATTTTTGATTTCAATAAGTATTCTTTATTACAATTATTTATTTATTTTCATTTAGGGAAAACTGATTTTCAAAAATCAAAAGGCAGAAAACTGATTGGTTCCCTGAATTCTATCCTATGGGACAAGAATATAACTAAAATACAAAACTAATGATATATAGAGTAATAATACAAAGTGTTGTATCGTATGGTGCTGAGATATGGAAACTCTCAAAACAAATGAGAGCAAAACTGGATCACACTTCGATTGTCTGTTAAATCTGTTTAAACACTCGGTATTCTTCTAATAATAGACAATCACTATTAACATTGTATGCAATTTTAGGGACGTTAAGTTAAATCCAAATAAGGAACATTGATAAATGGGGAGGAGGAAGGAAATATTTAAGAATACATAGAGGAAACATTGTAACTTGATAAATACACATACAATCTTTGCAAAACTTTGAAAAATGTTACAACGTTTCGCAGCCCAATATTTGGTCGCATAGGAAAGGATAGCAAAGTTGAGGGTCATGGAAATGAACTTTCTTAGAAGATCCGCTGGCATCTCATGAAGAGAGAAGATACGGAGAAAGATTTAAAGGGATTATTGGTTTGAAGCAGAATGTACTGCACGCAATTGAAAGGAAACAACTGTTATGGATTGGACACGTGCATGGGATGCAGAGCAATAGACTTCCGAAGAAGCTTTCGAATTGGCAGCCACAAGCAAGAAGGAAAAGAGGCTGGCCGGAAATCTGCTTGCAATTTTGAGATTTTACTGTATTTTTCTGCCCGTTCACTCAGTCGCCCGTTGAATATTTTACAAAACAATTTGCTTAGCGCTGATAAAAGACTAATGCCATGATAATGTTCTGGGCCGACCTATCACATTTATTCTTAAAAACCGGTTGTAGGATAGCTGTATTCCACGTTTCTGGATACGATCCGGAATTAACAATGCTGTAAAACAAATCAGAATACTCTCTGGATCTGAGTTTCACAATTCCAAAATAAATTTTGTCGAAATGCCGTCATCACAACCTGATTTCTTGCTATTCGTGGCTAGAATAACCCTATTGATTGCACTCCATGTTAAAGGTTCGCCTAATTGAGGCACACTCCGATCAGTGAAAATATTTGTCCCTGTTTCAATATCCGCTATTGCGAGCGTTCGTGAAAAATACTGCACCGACGCGTCTGCTGAAATTACATTGCATTGATTTTACTACGTAGAGACTTTAAAACTTTCCAAATTGATTTGCTCTGATTGATCCTTAAAATTGCCTCTATTCTTTCTGACTTACATTCCTGCCAAGATTATTTCGATTTCTTAATTATGGCCTCATACTCTCTATGTAATAACAAATAACTATTTTGCGTTCCAACAGTCCCCACTCTTCTGAACTTCCATAGGGATATGTTGCTTCACGCAAAAACAGAATAATCTTATACTAATTTATGAACGAAAGAATAGGAACACAAACTATGGTAGAAAAACAATATATGACTAGAATAGCAATATACGTCCCAGAGGAAGAAAGGAAAGATAAAACAATTTAATTTCATGAAAAATTACAAGTGTTAAGTTATCAAGTAAACAAGAATGATTATCTTAGAGTTTTGGGATATTTTACCAGATTCGGAAGTGATCCTACCACTAATATAAGTAGAACAGAGAGCGAACACATTTTAAAACAAAATGGACATACATTAAACGAATTTGCAGTATACAATGAATTAATAGCAACAAATACTTTTTAACGACACTGAAATATCCATAAATATACATGGACTGCAAGAGGAAGTGCTCCTATTATACATGTTCTGGCAAACAAAAAGAGGTGTGCTCTAATAAATGACACAAGAGTGTTCAGAGGTCCGGATATCTCAACAGACCATTTCCTAGTCATCTCAACATTACAATTACCTAAAAGATGGAAACATGTTTCTAATAAAAAAGACAAAACTATTGACACTTTTAAAGTACAACTTCTACAACACCAAAGCATCAGATTGCTTTATCTCACAAGACTGAATATAAAATTCCAATCTACGCCAACTAGTAATACCATAAATGAAGAATGGAGAAATATTAAATAGATATTGACCAATGCTGCATTCGAATCATTAGGTAAAAGGAACAAGAAGTGTACAAGAAGGGGGCTTAGAGTTTGGGACAAAGAAATTAAGCAACTAATAGATAAAAATAAACAGGTCTACTTAAAACATTAAAAAACCCAAATATTTTAGATTTAAAAAAAATGTATATACAAGAAAATCTGATCTCGTGAGTAATAAAGCACGAAAAAATTAAACGCCCAAGATGGTAGAGAAACATAGCAGATTAGAACACGAGCTACATCGAAGGTAAGATAATGCTATAAAAGATTTAAATAAAGAAGCAAAAGATACGATAAGAATTAATCCCATACCATAAAAAGAATGGCCAAATTATTTAAAAAACCAATGAACGAATGATGAAGTGGATGCAGTTTAATGGAACCCACTGACAATGTAGACAACATTGAAATGCAGGAACTTGAAAAAGTACTAAAAGCTAGTAAAAATAAAAAAATCTGCAGGTTCATGTGACCTCAATGTAGAGCTAATAAAGTGTGCAAATCTACAGTTTAAACTAAGATTATTAGCGTTTCTAAATTCATGTTGGCATGAAGGACACGTTCCGGAACAATGAAATGGAATGAAGCATATATCTGTCCTATACGTAACTAGTGGTGTTACAGATTTTTCTTCTATGTGGACAATTCAGATGGACAGTGTTTTCTTCAATTTGTAAAAATCCTACACATGGTTTAGGCGCTAGTCGTGTTCACACATACCAGACGGACAGACGGAGGGACAGACACACGGACGGACAGACGGACGTTTTGAAAAATAAAAAACAAACACTTTTTCTGTGCCTGGGGTCCCCAAAACATGCATTTCCGTTGATATCTTGAAACCGATTTTTCTGTAGCATTAGATAATTTTCACTATATTTACGTATATTACTCCGTATATATACGGGAAAGTAAAAAGGGAGACAGAACGATAGGTAGTAATTATAGAGAAATAAGCTTAGTAAACTCTTGCTATAAAATCTATTCTAAACTAATAGTAAGAAGAACAAAACCAATCTTGGAAAACAAAATCTCAGAAGCCCAACATGGATATAGGAGAGGAAGATCTTGCAGTGACAGTATATTTACAATTACCCAATTAACAGAGAAAAGACGAGAACACAATTTTAACTGTCTATCGACTATAAGAAGGCTTTTGATTAAGTTAGGAGGACACTACTACAGAAAACATTAAAAAAGAAAGGAGTACCAAAACATCTATTAAGAGCTGTACAAAGCCTATATAGAGAAAAAGGATGAAAAATAAGGACCACAAAAAATGGAAAATAATGTGCAATCATTAACCAAGGTGTAAAACAAGGGTTCCCATTGTCACCTTCCGTATTTAACATTTATGTTGAAGTCATAAATGAGTAGCTAATAATTTTAAAAAGACAATTTATAGTAAATAATGTAAATATTAACACAGTATTGTTGCAGATAGTCATTACAGGCTCCACAGAAGACAGTATTCAAGAAGCAATATATCAATTAGATAATATAGCTAAGCAATATAACGAGATTATGTCAATAGACAAAACTAAAATCATGGCATTTAGGGAATGGGAAACAATAAGAGCAAAAGTAAGTCTTGGAAAAATGTAATAGAACAAGTAAATGCATTTAATTATTTTGGCTATACAATAACATCGTGACAATAATGATCTACTAAAAAACAATTAAATAAATAAGGAAACTTCTGTAGCACAATAGCTCGAACTTCGAAAAATAAAGTCAGAAAAGACACTATAATGAATGTCTACAAAACAAAGTCCCTACCCATGCTGTTATACGGAAGTGAATGTGCAATATTAATTAAACGCCAAATTGGAAAATTAGAATAAGGTGAAATTAAGTTTCTTTGAACATTAAAGCAGAATAAATTAGAAAAAATCTGAAGTGTGAATTACATTATTAATGCACATAGAGAAAAATATAAAATCATATATTAATAATACCCGAAGAAAGGGTAGGCAAAGTTGTCTTGAAATACAAACCAAAAGGGAGAAGAAATGTAGAAAGTCCACTGATAAAATGGAGTGAGCAGTTTTCAGGTGTCAGAACAGACTGAAAAAGTCTAATCCTTGCATTTGATCATAATGATGTTGTTATATAAAATTACAATATTTTGTCAAGGTTTTCTAGGTTCTCTAGACTATGTACGTAATATATAGAAATATCGCATATATAAACAATAAAACAGTGGCAAAAAACGGCGATTCCGAGCAGAAAACCTCATATTGAAGGTCGCAGATTCCGAAAAAGTGGAAACTTGAGGCATATTCCGGAAGAACTATATAAGCTACCAAATAGGCTTATGTGCTTTTCTTCTAGAATATGACTCAATTCTTGATCCTATATGAAGTCAATTCGTTGTTCAAATACACTGCTATTCGTAAAAATTGCAACAGAAGAAATGGTCGGAATCTCTTTGAAATTGGGGGATGTGTAGAGTTCTGTATCTATAAGAAGAGATAGAGATGGCCTGCACATTGACCTAGCAGTGATCTATTTTGTGTGGCAGATCAGGTCAGTGTTACGCCACACCTTGTTGTAGAGCCGTCAAACAACGCTGAAACGTGCAAGCAGGTGCCAGTATGCCTCGTTAGTGCGGAAGGGCGCAATATCAACATCTGAGTGAAGAGTAGAGGGACCTGTTAACCGGGAAACGGGTTTGTCATACCATGTCACTGCGGCTCGAACAGGACGCGCTGCTACGACTGTGATACGTCCACTCAATGGGACCACAGCGCGAACAAACCGCCATTTTATCTCCATTTCCGTACCGACAGAACGGCGTTGTCCACAGTGTTGTCTCGACTGCAACGGGTTCGGTAATGTCATCGTCAACGGTACAAAGTCGTCTGCTGAGGGCTGGACTGGTGGCGCGCCTACCACTGCGTCGGATTCCTTTGTCCACCAACGCCTCAGACAGAAATGAGCAAGCGAACGCGTTCACTGGCCTGCTAAATGTGATGGTGGTGTGAGTGGCTAAATGTGATGTTTTGAAAGAGTCCCGCATAAATTTGAGCTATGGCGATGACCGCGTACATCTTCTCTGCTACTGAAGTGATCGCAAGCCTTCATTATTCCGAGCCTAGCGGACAAACGCCAAGTGGGATGGTTTGGGCCCCATTCGCTACAATGTGCGATCTTACCTCATACGTATTGAAGGTAATCTGAACAGTAACCGCTACATTGGGAAGGTTTTAGGTCCCAATGTAGTGCCCCTCCTGCAAGCAGTTTCACACGCCATATTTCATGCGCACGTTCGCCTGATATGTCGCCCATTTAACATGTCTGGGTTATGATCGGTCGTCAACTTGTTCAATCTGGTCCACGCATATAAACCCATGGGCAGTGTGTTCCCAAGCAACATATTCAGGCTCTCCTGAATCTATGCCCCAACGTTTTTCAAAAAGAAAGATTTTCATAAAAAATTATTGTCTCCCATCGATTTGGCTGATGTAGCAAGCCCTTCAATTTCAAACATGTAGTGTTTTAAGGGTACTTTACGTGAAGCACAACAAAGATTTCAAAACTGTCCCAAAAATAGTTCTAATTTTTGAAATATACTTTTTCAAAAGAGATAAGTATGATTATAAAATGATTGAGATCTGATTATTGTTGAATTATCAAATGTTTTGGAAATTGCAAAAATTGAGCTCTTTGTTCCAAAAAAATCTATTCTTCAAAATCAGGCCTTTAAAAATAAACAATTATAATGACATTATTTAAAGAGTTTTTTTGCATAGTTTTGCGTGAAATGAAAGTAATTTTAGGAACAAGATTTTCTCAAAATACCTGAATTTTTTCTCGAAACTTTTTGAATGGAGAAAGCTAAACGGACTTAGTAACTTCAACGTTGTATTGATCTCATCTTTTAGTTTTTCAAAAGTGAAACAAATATATGTTTAGTATGTATTATAATATTTTGTGACCGTTAAAAATAATGTGAAGGAAAACTTTCATTGTTGAACCCCTAGTTTTTCTTAGGTAAATAATATTCAGGTATATGATACATGATTAGCAGATATTTCAGTACAGAGTCGATACATAATTATTAATACATTAACTATTTCCGTAAGATGGCGCATGCAAATTCAATCGTCAAAATAGAAGCAGCCCAGATTCTATTGGATTGTCGTTACTAGTACCCTTTATAAAATACACATAACAATTGCTGACATATTACAGGTCAAGCTTTTCAACGTATGGTACAAATATTTTTATGTTGTCATTTTAATACGTATTTGTCTTCACATCAACCAACAATAAAGTCAGATATGTAATTATATCTTCACTTGAAAAATTAAATGAAAATGAAAATAATTATGTGAAAATAAGATTTTATATTACAAAAAAATCGTGCATCGAAGGAGCTCATTTTATCTTCGTTACGAAAACAATACAAAAATAATCACTCGAGAACATAATTCGCTACACGTGCAGTGTACATGGGATATGTACTCAAAACAACCAGCTGGCTCCAGAGGCAGAGCTGCGCGTGTAACAAACAAGCCCGCTCCGGCAAGCACCCCGATTGGAGCACGCCCCAACACGCCTCTCGAGCCGTGCAAGCACACAAGTGTTGGTGCGGCCTTGACTCGGGAGGTGTGCGCTATAAAGGCGGCCTGCCAGCAGCGCCCGCAGCAAGGACAGAGACGCTGTTCTGCTCAGGCCTCCCTATGCGCATGCGCGCCCTTCTGCTCGTGGCGTGCGCCCTGGCGGCCTCTGCCGCGGGGCAGAAGAACCCCAACTGGTGGGGAGGGCGGAACACCATCGTGCACCTCTTCGAGTGGAAGTTCTCTGACATCGCCTCCGAATGCGAGAACTATCTTGCTCCCAATGGTTTCGCAGGCGTTCAGGTGAATACCCCTTACTTATTTATTCCTCACAAGTATTCAAAATAAATAGCGTATTAATGCTGAGAACTCTTCCTTTAAAATTACCCAAAAAATCATTTATTGGTAAATGGATATTTTTTTTAAAAAAAAGATAGAAATAATTCAAAAATATTGTATCTTGTACACAAGTAGTAAAATAGTAGTATTTAATGCCAATGTCACAGCAGCACATTCAAACGGGTGGGTTCATCTCCTCTCTCCCCGAAAGCCGAAGACTTATTTACAAGTGCAGTTTAAACTGATTTTCTATATTTACGACAGGTATTCATTATATCAATTGAATACGAAATAATAATAATAATAATAATAATAATAATAATAATAATAATAATAATAGAATACGCCCCACGGCGATGGTTAGCCTATGCCGAAGTTCACCGGGTCCTAACTCGACCGTGGTCGTGGATTTTTAAGGGTGAAAAACATCTTTCGTGTGCCTTCCTTCGGACGAGAAATAAAAACGGCTGTCCCATGTTAGTGCAATTTACAGCTAGTAAAAGATCCTCAAGCCTATATGAAGCCTCTCGGCAATCCCACTCTTCTCTACTAGTTGGTGAAAGAGATCTAGAGACATTTGCATGGTTAGACGGAAGAGCAGGCGTCGTAATATAATTCAAAGAAAGAATTATAAATCAACAAACAAAATTAAACTTTAAATTCAACATACATATAAAAATTCTCTGTAAATACATCAAGTCGGCTAGACATCACCACAAAAACGTCATTGAAGCATCTTAACAGGGATGTTTGTCTAATTTGCTTTGATTTATGGAGCACATGTTGGATAGAGAGCATAAATTTTGATTTTATTTTGTCAATACGTAGAGATTTTATGTTTGTTTAAATTTCTTAAATAAATACCGTCAGCAAAAAGTCTAGATACTTCCATAACAATCTGACTTTTGTGAAATCTAAAGGCGGCACCACACATGCGGCATTCGACGAATTCTGAGCAACCTCTCGCCGAATACTGAGTGGTGCGGATGGGTTGCTTGCGATTCGCTTAGCGCCGAACATTCGGTATTCGCTCTACCAACTGCGTGTCGGTTTTTGAACAAATCAAAAGGAGCGAACATTCGTCGAACACATCAGCTGTTCGGGATTGGGCGAGCAGTAGCTCGCTGCTCAGCAAATGTCGAATGTGTGGAGCTGCCATCAGATCGAAATTACATTTTTGAAACATATCTCGTTTTGTATAGAGATTTCAGCTATCCTACAACATTTAACTCCACTAAAAATCTTTTCCCATTATTACAACTTTGTATCGTAACAACTGGATCAAAAAATACTATTGTAGAGAACCACGACACAGAACACAAATATTCCGCGAACGAAAAGAAAAATTCGTAAGGCGACAAAGTAAATATATGGATATTTTCAATCAACAAAATGAGAATTACAGCCAGAAATATCCCTGCAGCACTGCTCACAGTGTTTCTCAGCACAAATTTAACTTTCTCCATAGACTTCACCCATCAACGAGTACTTAGCTCTCCCAGACAACGACCCCCCACGCCCCTGGTGGGAGCGTTATCAGCCAATTTCGTACAAGATCATCAGCCGCTCCGGAAATGAAGCCCAATTCGCTGACATGGTGAGGCGCTGCAACAACGTCGGCGTCAGGTATTTCTCTCTCCTATATTATTTCAGAAGTATCGGTGAGTTTCATGGCTCTCACACGCAACCAATATTTATAAATAAGTCTCTAAAGAAAGAGAATTTCACGGAGGCCTGGCGAATGCTACTTTAACTGTAAAAACCATTAGTGATTTGTTGAAAACACGCATTTACACATTCGTTTCAAAAGCAATCCACAACACTCGGTAGCGTTAAAATCTATGTAGTTGTATAACTCCAAATCAATGCGTACTAGAGTCTTTAAACCTGGAATTTATCGGCCAAAGGCCTGAAAGGAACGATTTACATTGTAATTTACAGGATGAGATTTTTCTGGACACTTTATTACAATTTGCTGGTTTGGCTCTTCTTCAGTCTACCCTATCTGATCGTAGATGTGCAGAAACGTTACCCGTATGTGAAATTAAACTAATTATTTGATATCGAATGCGACAGAATTGCATGGGT
>BOPP01000087.1:4247788-4299200 GCA_017312745.1 Gryllus bimaculatus | reverse complement strand
TATATATATATATATATATATATATATATATATATATATATATATATACGTAACGTTATAATGTGCTTAATACAAAATGTCCTGGGAAAAAAAGAACAAAACATTGAAAATAAACTCTTAAGTAAATTATAAGCATATTTTTTCTAATAAACTACTATATTTTGAATGTTTGGGCCTCAATAAGCACTCAAAAGTTGATATGAAAAAAGGATTTCTATGCAAAAGCGTGCATTTCAGAAACATTTAAACATTTCAAAATATTGTAAATTGCTTATTATTTACAATATATATTTGTTCACAAAGAAAACTTTAAACAGAAATAAAATATTTGTGTTACATATTGGCACAATTTGTTTCGTAAAAATAAGTTTTCCAATTTCTTTCATCTGGGGTAGCTTTTATGTCTTTCACTACCATTCTGCCAGCTGCCAACTATCACCGCCCAAAGTATATTTTTTCAATTTTCTCAATTGAGCGATTTCCCTAAGGTAGAAGGGAAATATTATTATAAAAATATTTTGGAAGAGTGATACTTCGGTCTTTGAAGAAATGTTCGTTGAAATTTTTTAGCGTTTTTATAAAATTTTCATAATTGTTACTGTAAATGTGAAATTTGAAACTCATTTTCAAAGACGTTTTCGAAACACTACATTGGGAGTCATTTGAAGCACATTCACACACAACTACACTAAGGTATACAAATCGCTGAAAATGTGAATTTTAACAGCGTGAAATATATTTTAAAAACACATTTAAAAAATGTTTGAAAAACATAAAATATAGCAAAATGAAGTTTACGGCATCTTAAAAAGTGCAATTATCACTATCCGTACCAAACGTTTCTAGAAAACAATGTAGTGTTTTTTTAGAAAACAACGTTTGCGCGTTCCTGACAAGGCAGAATTCGCGGATTTTTCGAGAAACTTATTCAGACATCATTTAAATCACATTAAAATATAAAACAATAATGTATACAATTTGCTGATAATGTGAATATTAAAATTTAAGAGTGTTATCGAAAAAATTGGCGTTTAACTTTACTGCAAATGCGGAAATTGAAGCTTTTTTTCACAAAAATCTTGGAAAGCATTTGAAGCACTTTTACTCACAAACGTAATAATGAATAGAAGTGCTAGAAATGTGGATATTAAATTAACATTAAATTTGTGTAAGTTTAAGAAAAAGGAAAGAAGACCCCAAAATAAATTTTATGACATCTCAAACTGTGCAATTTTTACTTTGCAGAAAAAATTGAAGCCGTTTTTTAGAAAATGGCGTTTCAGTGCTTCTGATTCATGTGGGATTTTATGTTCATTTTGTTAGAAAACTTTTTAGTTTTCGAGAAACTATATAAGACGTAGCTGAAAGCACATGTTCTCATACGTTCCATAATGTAAACAGATCGTAAAGTACATTTAGCACTATCACTACCAAAAGTGTAAAGAAAATAATAATCGGAGCCGTTTTCGGGAAAATCTTTTTTTTGTGATTTTTTTACTATTACACATATTGCAAGCAATATAACTACTAAAATTTTTAAAAAATGTACATGATCTAAATGAAAGTACTAACTATAGAGAGAAAAATTTTACTTGAAGGAAACATTTCTAACTTCAACTTTTTAATCGCACGAATAAGCCGAAAGAAATCCAAAGTTTGGAAATTTTAGAACATTGAGAGTTAATACTGAAAAACAGCTATCTAAACGCTACTGTAAGGCACAAAACATTTTCAAACTCTCTTTTGATGCTTATTCTTAAGAGTAATTTTTGCCTAAAGATTAAAGGTTCCCTAACGTTTTTTACACATCATTTATTCAAACTGAATGTTATTACAGTTGATATGGCACTTTAAAGTAAATGAAACCAATTCAAAACAATAGCTAATTTAGTTTTATTACTCTCTCCAATTCTGGTTGCATCTTATGAATATTAAAACATTTTAATGTGAAAATGAGAAAGTGGATCTATTCAGTTAAATTTACTTGTTTTTAAGAATTTAAACAGTATTTTACAACGCAAGAAGCAATGTATTCACCACAACACATTATTTATCCCAGGGTCTACGTGGACGTGGTTTTCAACGATATGGCGGCCAACTGGCCCAACGCTGTAGGCTATGGTGGCAGCACTGCTGATACATACAACCTGATGTATCCTGGAGTCCCGTATGGGCCTGGAAATTTCCACCCCATCTGCGAAATCACTAGTTACAGTGATGCCAACTTGGTAATGAACATTATGTTATAGTGACGGGTACCTGATATCGTTTAGTGTACGAGTCCAGAATCTCAGTCTCTTAGACTCAGAATTAGTCAATAATAAGATGAAACTCACACTGTGTGTGTCCAGAAATGCTCTCATCAGGAGAGCTTTTTCCAGAAAAGTTACCGAAGTGCACTATGAGTGAGGATGTCCTTTGATCCAATATAATTTTCCTCAAATTTGCATTACATTTATTTATGTCGTTAATGATACCCTGAATATACTGTATGATTCTAAAATATGCATAGGAGCAATTCAATACTTTCGACATATGTGACACTTTCAAATTTGTACAGCTACTGACTGGCTTAGTCTTTTTCGTATTCGTTTTCTATTTCCTTTGGTCTACGCTAGTTATTCGCTCTTGCCAGGTGCCATGTATCGCCGCCGACAATTCATTTTCTTTGGAGGGGATATTTTCTGAAGTTTTTGGTTGTACTAATAGCAAAACCAAATATTACTAGAATAAAAGTAGAGTAGAGTAAAACCTTGACCTATATGGTAATATACGTTGTAAACTTCAGGCTTATTTGAAAGAAAAGTGTATTTAACAATTATGTATTTTTATGTTAATTTTTCACATTTATAACGATTTGTGTTTCAAGCATTTCTGAGTTGAATTGCTTGAAATGACTTCCAGTGAACTTATTTGGAAACTTAAAAGATTTCTGTCAAAAAGACCATACAATTTTGTGTTTGCAGTATCGCTTCAGAAATACTTTCCGGCTCCATATTTTTGAACGAAAATTTCGTACAGGGCTAAATTTTATTCTTCTATAGCATTTCTGATATTATATTTTGGTTCTACAATTAGGAAACCTAAAAATTGAGAAAAAATGTACGGTGGTCGGTAGACGATAGACGGCAGCTGGCTAGAGGGTGGGGCAAGCCAAAAAAACTAACTCAGATCAAAGAAAAAACTAAATAGTATGAGAAAGAATGGCCATTGTATAGCACCGCAAGTTGCACTTTATATCTGGGCGTTCAACAGGTGCGCAACTGTGAACTCAGCGGCCTTCACGATCTTGATCAATCCCAAGACTACGTTCGCGGAAAGATCATTGGCTACTTGAACACCCTGGTTGACTATGGCGTGGCGGGATTCCGGTGAGTAGAAAATGGAACTGGGTTCCGCAAATGTTAAACTTGATACATTGACATTTCCAAAGAACATCCTTGGATGAATTGTGTTCCTTGACTGGTTAATTTAACACAGTGTGGATGCTGCCAAGCACATGTGGCCCGCGGATCTGGAATACATTTACAGCCAAGTAAAGAACCTCAACACCCAGTGGTTTGCAAGCAACACGAGGCCATTCTTCTATCAGGAAGTCATCGATCAAAGTATGTCATCTACTATAACAACTTTTTAAATATACTGTCCTTTAATATTTTGCCCCATCGCGTTTCTTATTTACCATCATTCTCAATCACCAATTTTATAAACAGGTCTGTCATTACGATTACGTTGTTACTTTTTACTTTCTCATATGCGTTATAATTTATATAATTTACGTCTTTATAATGAGTACATAAGCATTATGGCAAGGATGCTTAATATATAACTTGCATTAAACTTACAACTATTCCTATCTACATATTTGCATTATGCACATTACTCTCATCACTCTCACTAGTTTGCGTGGTCTGGATACGGAATAATACACTTGTACAATACTGTGATGTTAACAGCCCTGGTTGTAATTATTAACCAGTTTCTCGGTTAACGCGGGTCTAAGGGCCGAGACCGAAGGAAATACAAAACTAATACGGGAAAGTGTGTGCCATTCTGTAACACTTGGTAGAGATAGTGCTCAATGTTCTTTATAAGATGACATAAACACTAATTTGCTCTGTTCTTTTTTTTACAAAAATTTAAAAAAGGAATTTTTCATGCTATTATATTTTCTTTTGAGGTAATTTTTCTCACTTTTGAATTTTTGAGCATGTATGCTTTAAATTATTTCAACAATTTTCTGCGAAAATGAGCTCGAATTTCCGCGTTTTAGAAACACTCAAACATCATTTGTTCAAAGATGGCTTTAATTTTTTTCTTCAGACCTTTTGTACATATTGTGCTAATGACAAGGATTAATATGACATAAGCTTCAGTTTGCTGAATTCGTTTACTTTTTCAGGAAATACGAAAATGTTTTTTATATCTTTCAAGTCACTTCCATCGATTTATAAACATTATTGCATTGATGAGTGGAAGTGCTTCAAATAAACTGTTTCAAAAACTCAAATTGTTTGTGGAATGGAGCTTCAAATTTTGTATTTACAGTGACGTTTGAACGCAATTTTCTTGAAAACGTTTCAAAATTTTAAACGAAAGTTTCCGAATAAGACGAAATTTTACTTTGAGTTCAACGATTACAAAACCAAATATTTGAGAAAAAATCAAAAAAGTTCACAAAATGTAGTTTGTGCATCGATCAATGGTAGTTGGTGAGGGTATGTGACAAGACCAAAAAGCTAGCTTTGACGAAAGAAATTAGAAATCTAACTACTACGGCAATTTTTCTTTGTTTTAAAATATTTCCGTTATTGAAAGCATGTAGTTGTAATATTACAAGACTATCAATATTATGACTATTTTCTTAATCATGTAATTAGTAGGGGGTTGATTATGAGCTAAAGAAATAGTGAAAGAAAGAATGTGATACAAAAACCATAAGCCACTATTTGTAAATAACGTTCATCATTAAGCCACAAAACATTAACGAACACTGTTGCAATACGGAGGTTAACTGTGATTTGTTTGGAAACTATACTGAAAAAATACTTGAAAATGTAAGTTTCTTTTGTATTATATTTCTCCAAAAATGTGTGTAGTAATAAAGTTATTGTTATTTTAATCAATAGGAAACTCTCTGTGTGTTCATTAACAAAACGGATACTTTATGCTTTACACATTTTAAAGACAGCTTAACATTTTTATCGCTGGTTTATTATAAAAAATCTGTGTAGTAAGTACCAATCTGGTTGTTTTAAAATAAATCAGTGATAAAATATTAATTTGTCTTAAAAATGTTTAAAGCATAATGTATCCCTATGGTTGCTATTATTGATAATTACGCAAATGAACTTTGTTACAGGTGGAAACGAGGGTGTTCACAGCTATGAGTACACCAGCTTTGGTGTTGTTACCGAATTCAAGTACGGCTCTATGCTGAGCAGTGCCTTCCAAGGCAACAACGCCATTAAATACCTCAAAAACTGGGGTAAGCTGAGACCCTGTATTATTGCAAACTTTGAATGCATCTTAGCGAGTTGAGCGAATAGCAATTACTGTAGAGGCCTAATGTACAATGAGCTATAATGCAGGTCCTGAATGGGGTCTTCTGGATGGCGCTAGTGCGTTGGCTTTCATTGACAATCACGACAATCAGCGCGGATCTGGAGGTGGTGGCGACGTCCTCACCTACAAGACGGCTAAACTGTACAAGGTCCGTTTCTCATTTATTCGTTGTACTTGTTTGCTAGGACGGTGTGAATTTTTTTCTTCAGTACATATGAGTGTTCAAAGGAATGGAGGGCTGGCTCAATTGATGCCTGTATGTTTGTGCATTTCACGCCTGATCGCAAGATGAACACTCCCACGACTTTCAGAGTGTAATCAAGCATCTCAGAGAAAGCTAATAATAAATCCTGAATTTCTTGTGAGTCGGCAAGACTCTTATTAATGGAGAAAAATGCATATATCACTTTTGGATACAACACAAAGCGATAAACAAAGAAATAAAGAAACATTCGTTCAAAGGTGTGTCGTCTCATGGACATCACCTCAAAATTATGATTGCTTTCACTTCTGTTCAAACATTCATGAAATTATCCAATTTCTTCGCAGAATAAAGTAATCTGTCACGTAAATTGCATGTTTTAATTTTGATAGTATATCGTACCGTGCGCTGTCAAATACCTGATTGTAATGCGCATTTACTTTGCTTGGATTATGAATTAAAATTACTAAACTTTCCACTGTCACCGTGCTACTCATTCTCTTTGAACATAATTAAAATTTGGCACATTTTAATACGAAATTTACAATACTAGTATCTCACTAAAACAAGGAACAAAAAAATGAATTCAAATTACCAACTCAATTTAAATGATTCTCGTGAACAAGCTGAATAACTGTGCTACTAAGTTGTCAAGGCGTCTATTTTATCCAGGGCAAGAATGCAGTCCGTTTTCTGTCTTATTTTATTTCTAAATGCAGCCGTATCAACTTTCAATTTAATTTTATCTCATCACACCTCATTTACACTGTTCTAATAGGTGCGACCGATTCCTAAACTCAAGATTTAGCGATCGTAAGCCTGCCGCCTCACCACTCGTCCCAAATCCTATTTAACTTGATCTGTTACCTTGCGCTCCGTGGTTTTGGGCCACAGCCCGTGCCTTCGCCGCGCGCCGTCTCGCTGCCCGCCGCGTAGCCTTGCGAAACCTCTCGTTCGGCGCAAGCGCTGCGCCGACGCCCCCGGCCGCGTTGGGCGTGCTTAACTCCATCCCCGCCGCTCGCTGCGCCCTCCACATCCACACCCGTTGCATCCACACGCCTCTTCCCCCTTCCGTCTCGCCTCAAAGGGCTGGTCGGCTGCGGGGTTCAAGTCCTGATTTATGTCAAGCGTTTTAGTTATTTCCGGCGTCGGTCGCTGCACGCACTCGTGTCACGTTCCTTTGGCGAACGTAAAATTCTCTCCTTGTTAGAATTTGCGAATTTCACGTTCGCAAGCATCATTTAATCTTGGCGCATGACAATACAGTCTTCGAAACGCAGTGCTTTCCAGATTATTTCAATTTTTGCTATCGTTCAGTCCGGCATGCAATGGCGTATCTTTCACCGTTTCCTCGCACCTTCTCAACTACGTAATTACAGTTCCTCTTATTTCAAAACGGCGTTCACTTCTCTCCCAGCATCTCGCACTAAAACAACGAAACATCACCGCCAGCGACTCGACCAACAAAAAGGAACTAGCCAATCATCCACTGAATTTACGTGCCTCCTCTTTCTGAGAAGGTAGGTAACTCTTCACACCCCTCCAGGTATACGTCACATGCCCAGCAAATATTACGTGGTGTTGTGATCAGTACATAACAGGTGACACTTACGCCGCAGTATGCGTTCTCCGTACCCCCGCAATTCTATATAAAAGATAGCAATGATATACATGTGAGCTCGTTAAAAAGCAAACGAACTATCTCTATGCATTGAAAACTTGTATTGCTACAACACTAATTTTATTGGTTTCACTTTAACTATTTTCTGAAGTTTATAAATCTGTCCTATCAAAACCAGTATTCGTATTAAGCCAATCACTTGTATTTGGTTATATCTAATAACCCTATCTTCTGTACGTAATGGATACTACATGTGTTATAATATTATAATCACGTCTATTATGTCATTTTGATACTTTTAGTGTTAAGGAAATGAGAAAAATGTACAAACACATTTTAAGTGTGAATCATCAATATCGTATTCTTGTGATTGTAGATGGCGATCGCGTTTATGCTGGCCTGGCCTTACGGCATCACTCGCGTCATCTCCAGCTATTACTTCACCAACACCGACGCCGGCCCTCCAAGCAATAGCGACGGCACCATCAAGGATGTGTACGTCAACGGCGACGGAACGTGCAGCAATGGCTGGGTGTGTGAGCACCGCTGGAGGGAGGTCCTGAACATGGTGGCCTTCAAGAACACCGTTGAGGGTGAGCTTGAAGCTTCCATGCAGCTGAGTAAACCATTGTAATCACGACAGAGTGTCTTAAGGAAATGTTACAAACCTATAAGGCGTACAGAGAGGTCGAAGATGATAACTTACAAATAATGTACTTCTGCTTCCGGGTCAGTGACCTCATCTCAATCAGGATTTTGTCCAGTATCCTTGATCCATTACGCAAATGCTGAGATAGCCCCTTGTTTTTCTTCTGGACGTACATGTAGCTTCACTATGCGCTCGTTTTGATGAGCACTCCTTTTGCTTGTAATGGTAGGAGTAGAGGTAAGGGCGAGTTACTATATTGTTAGCAATGCAGAAAAATCATATTTGCGATTCGTTTACCGATGCAAATAAGTTTTCTATAACTCGGAAAATAAAATGTCTATTTTTTCATATGAAGCTGTCTCGCGCTTTTTTAAAATTTATTTTTATTTATTTTAAACGTTTACTCATTTTTGAACTATTTATAGTTAAAATCATGAGAAATGATTCTGGAACGCAAGAAAACGTGCGCAGATGAACTTCTCCGCCGTACGTCACATACAGTTTTTGCTGTTTTTTGACTGAATAAATCTAATCTAAACTAATCTAATTTCTTTCCAATGAACATTTGAAAATCGTTGCTAATAAAAGTTACTTCAACCACACAAACCGACATCGATATCACAAAAAGGAGTGTGTGAATAGACACGAAACTTTTACAGATTTTTCTTCAGATTTTTTGCAGTGTATTTGTTGTGGCAAAGTTAGGTAAAGATTAAAACACCACAAATCCGTAAAATAAATAATTAATATGTTGGTAGATGCACTCGGTATGAGCATTCTGTTTCGCATGTCGCTAACAGAAGATTTGTTCAGAATATATTCCGCTAGAGGGCAGTAGCGGTGCTATAGAACTATTTTCTAATAGTTTCGCTATAGGCTAGTATCAGAGTGAAGGATGAAAATTTTTAATCTAATAGCAATATGCTGCAAAATAAAATTACAGTATTTTATTACAATTTGAACCAATTACATTAAAAATGATCTTAAACATCGTGGTTTACATAAAACCGATATTTTTCCTCCTTCACAAGGAATAGATGAGAAGAAATTCCTAGTCAGGTATTTTCCAATTTACATTTAACGACGTTACACATTTTGCATTTACTTCTAATTGTTAGGCAGCTCTGCATGCCCTGGTTTTCAGCATGCACACGAAGTATTTTTTGTCTATGTCAGAATGTATTCTCCTCGTGTGTACTAGTAATACAAGAGACTAGCTCAAATTCAGTAGTCTGCTTCTCCTTTACAATATCGTTTACGACGAACATATCGATATTCAATGTTAAAAATATGTTATTGAAACTAACAGGTACGACCGTCGCCAATTGGTGGGACAATGGAGATATGCAGATCGCTTTCAGTCGTGGAAATGCCGGATTCATTGCTTTCAACGATCAGTACAACACTGACTTCAAGCAGACTTTGCAGGTTTGTTGGACTTTCAACTCTGGCAAATATAAAAAAGTTTTAAAAAACATAATATACAATAAGGTGAAATTTGGAATTTCTGGTATTGTATCTATTATACACGTTACTGATTGTTCAGAGCACTTATCACTATACTTTTAATTTTTCATTAGAATTGTCTGTTTGCCTTAAGAGTATCTCTTTTTCAGACTGGGCTCCCTCGAGGCACCTACTGTGATCTGATCTCGGGGTACAAGCAAAACGGTAGCTGCTCTGGCAAGTCCGTCACTGTCAACGAAGATGGAACCGCTTACATCCAGATCCTTTCCTCTGAAGACAATGGCATGCTTGCTATCTCCTCTGCTGTAAGAATTCGAAAAATATTTTAAGACTGGATAATGTGTTATGGCATAATTCTTCAATTTTTGTTTTATTTTGTTTCAGTCGAAAGTGAATTGAAGATAGTCTGTACCTGAAGAAGACCAAACTAAAAAAAAATTCTTAACTTCAAAAAATGTATTCATTATGTTTAAATAAATATTTTAAACGATATTTTGTTTAGTGATTGAATATGTACAAATGTCTCAGGTTCTTATATATTTCAGCTGGTACAGTTTTGAAATCAAAATTTTATCGCGCCTGTCTGCGGCCAAGTTCAGCTTTCGCCCGTCTTGGGCTGCCCTTGTCGTGACATTTCGCAGGGGTAGCCTCACAAGCAAGCGCAGACGATCTCAACGGGCAGAGGAGTGGCTTAGCCAAATTAATTCATAAATAAAGTAGTGGACGTTCCTAGTTGAAATGTAATATTTTCAAATAAAAATAGATTGAATGAAACGATTTTATGAACAGAAATTTTATTGAAATAAATTCATAACCTATTAAAGCTTTGAATATATGTTATGTTAGGGGAGAGCTATGAAGAAGTTGGGCCGAAGATTCGTAAAATCGTCTTCTTTAACTTTTGTCAAAGAAAATATTTAGAAAATGACCAGTATTTAGACTGTTTGCACACCTTGGCATTAAATATAGTTGTTAGCACTGATTCAACTGAGTAATTGAAAGATCGACTCAAAAACTTAAAACTAGGATGTCAAAGAAATGAACCTGTAGAAGCGAGACTAGAATGTTATTCGGAGGCGTTTTCTGTAATCGAAAGCTTATTGAATAACATTCAAAAGCCAAATTTGACAGGAAGATTTACAGAAAAATTATAAATAACCTCTTGAAAATTCTGTAAAGGTTCCTCATTTAAATTAATATCAAGAAATCAAAATTAATGATTTTTGGAGAAGAGAAAAACTACACATCAAATAAAATAATATTAACTTTTGCTATTTGTAAAATTGTCATTGACGAAGATTTGACAAAGGGGCACATCTTCCTATTATAGAACACCCAGACAATATAATAAAGCCGACTAAGACTCACGAGTTGAGGAAAGTTACGATTCTGATGACCCGTATTGTTTATTAGCCTATTGAGAAAAAATGTTTCCAGCTTTTTGAAGCACGACATTAATTCAGTCTCCGAAGGCCACATATGGTATCCCATTTGAAGCTGAGATAATCATGAATAATATACAGGTGTTCATCCGAACAACGGACTTAAATTCTTATATGCACAACTGCAACGATAGAGTTTTTTAAAAAATGCAAGAATGGAATATCGATAGTGAGTATTTTTAGCGTAGCAATAAGGAAAATGAATGCGAGAAAAACAGGTTACCTTGTTCACGGGCTCAGTTTCAATTGAGGGAATGGAAATTGTGAAAGTCAAAAATTTTCAGTATGGCATGTTCTGCTTGTGGAATGAAGAAAAACATGGATACATTACTTACATTGTTTAAGGTGTACTAGACACTACTAGACAACTACAAACTAGAAAAATTCAGAGGAGTCTGCTGAAAAAATTGTGGATAAATATAGAGAGAATTGATTGGGAAAACAATAAATCTGAACAGGGACAGTGTAGATGAAGATTTTGTGGAAAAATACCTGTATGTAATTATTGCCAAATAAATTAACTTGCTAAAAGAAGTTATAAATAATGTTTTATTTCTTCATCCTTAGTTTTCACTGTTGAAGGTTTAAATTAAATATAGGATTGTAGGATATGAAAATTATAAAACGCAGACAAATTCAATATAAGAAATACTCTGATATCCATTTTTCAAATTTTCAATTTTTTATTCCCCCAAATATTTTTAATTATACTCTCGTTTTACAATGAAGTTAACTTCTCAAGATTCAACACTATGAGTTTCAGGAAGAAATATCAAAATAATTGATATACACGATAATTATTTCGATGTTTCAAAACATTCAGTGGATTAAAATTAATATTATAATTAGAGAAATTCGTGATGACAGATGTTTCAAATTGCGTATATTTGAATGTAGCGCGAAAGCATAGCTTCATGTACATTTTCGAAATTGGCTAGACAGAATGTTCGGCAGGTTAAAAATTCTGGGACCAAAGCACGCTGAGAAGCCCTATAGGGTAGGATTAGAGAGCTGTTCGCTACGTGACCATGGCAGATTCGTGCTTGTCAACTGTCACGAAATGATTCAACGTAAATGTTCAACTTATAAAATTGACCGCAAGTTGTAGAAAAGGTACCGTATGAAAATCGATGTAACAGTTACACTCGTGTATTAATACCCATCATTACATAACTGTTTTATTATGTACTATTATACTACAATTTCTCACCGAACTAATTTTTACAAAACTCATTTGAAATTGTGGAACATTTAGTGCCAAAAATAAGTATGTGAGAAAATAAAATAATTAAAAGTTAATAAATAATACGGTACTTATAACATTGGTAAATTAATGATCACTATTATATATATTTAACACTATGGTATTGTAATATTCTACAAATATATAAAACATTCGTTGTTATTTTCGCGAATGAAAGCAGCCGTCGTTATTGTGTTATCTTTGTGGCGAGCCGCAGTGTTACAATAGTGATAACAATAGCCCCCAATGATCGCTCATCAATTCGTTTGCACATCTCATACAATTAAAAGACGCACTTCTTCTTCTTATCTTGAAGTATTTTTGGCATAATGCCTGTTACACCGCTTAATTTTGGTCCCTCCAGCGCATTCTTGGACGTCCTACATTCCTTCTTCCTCTCGGCTGATAATTTGCCACTTGTTTAAGAATTCTGTCGTTGTTCATTCGCAACATGTGATCTTGCCATGAGAGTCTGTAGTTGGTGACTTTCCCTATAAGACTTTCTACAGTTAGCTCGTTTCGGATTTGTGTTTCTTTGTCTGTCGAAAAGACTATATCCCGCTACCACTGTAAGAAATCTCATTTCCACTGCCTGCAGTCTTGATATATCGTTTTTGTCATTGTTCACACTTTACTCCCGTATAAGCAGGTTGGTATTGACATAACTTTGTAAAATTTAATGAGAGTGTCTCTCCTCACTTTTGAACTGAGTGTTCTTCTTATAGCTCCATTCATTTGATTGAATCGTTCAATTTTCTTATTTATATCGATTTCGCTATAGAATGATATGTTTGCTCACAAGAATGTGAAGTGTTGTATCTGCTCTACTGTTTTATTGCTTACAATTTCTGAGCGTATCGGGTATCGACCTTGGAATGCCATCAAGTTCGTTTTGGTGACTGATATTTCAATATTATATTCTGCCATTATCCGCTGCAATTCATACGTCGATTTTTGTAATATATCTTCTCCTTTCATTGCTTGGTCATCTACAAAAAGTATTGTCCATAATTTTGATGTAGTTTGGTATAGGCTATAAAATTTTAATCTGCTCTTCCACTCACGAAGAGCTTCGTCTATGTAGATATCAAACAGTAGCGGTGAAAGACTACATCCTTGTCGTAGACCTTGGTCCACTCCCGCTTTTCGATCTGGTTTCCAAGTAATACGTATTTCAGATTTATTATACATATTTTCAATTACAAGGATAAGATGTTCGGGGATTCCTTTCTTTCTTAATATTTCAAAGTGGTAGGGTATGCCTGGCTACAGTGTCAAAAGCTTTCTTATAATCTACAATCAAGATGTGGGTTTCCTTGTTATATTCTCTGTTTCTCTAAAATTTGTTTTAAGATGAAGATATTGTCTGTGCAGGATCTTCCTTGACGAAAGTCACTTTGTTCTTCCATCAGCATTGTTTCTGCAGTTTTTCTTAGTCTAGTGGTCACAATTTTTGTATACATCTTATAAGCAACGTTTAGAAGACATACCCCTGTAGTTGTCACATGTTGATCGGTCTCCCTTTTTGAAAATAGGTAGCACTACGGCGAGTTTCCATTCGGTTGGTATTTTTCTTCTATTCCAGCATAGGTTGAAGAAGTGGAGAAGCCTTATTTTAAATTCTTCATTTGCACATTTAAGCATTTCTGCCTTTATGCCATCACTGCCACTAGCTTTTCTACTTCTCATTTTACTTAGTGCCTCTTCCAGTTCTTCCCTTTCTATCTGATCTACGCTGTCTTCAATGAGGTTTTCATTTTCGTCTTTCTTCTTATTCTTATCCCTCGCATTCCTATTTGACCATAAGTTCTTGAAGTAAGAAAGCCGTCCATTTTCTGCCGTCCATGTATGTCATTTTCGATATCAGCTATATATTTATCTCATGAATCCTGTTGGGCTTTTCTTGTTAGGTACCTGACGTGGTTGGAAATTGTGGTGTATTCCTTCTTAGTTTGTGAGGATTTATTAGATAGATATCTCAGATATAGTTTCTTTTTTCTCGTTAACAGCTTCTTCGATTTCTTCATTCCATATTTTAAGCCCTTTCTTCTTCGTTCTCTTTGAAGTAGAGCCTAGTGGTTCATATGCTATTGCTTCAATTATAGTTTTCAAATTCCTCCACTCTTCTTCCACATCATAACTAATTTCAATCGTTTTATTATGTTGGTTCAGACGTTGTTGGTACATCAGTTTGACGGATTCTTTATTTAGTAGATATACTTTCCAGGTTTTTTGGGTGGGACAGGTTTGGCTGTTTTTGATTTTAACCCATCTCTTCAATAATTTTAGCTTTCCAAGGAGTGCAAAGTGATCACTATCTATATCGTAGCTTCTATAAGATCTTACATCTGAAAGAGTTTGCTTATTTTATCGTTTGCCATGATGTAGTCAAGAGTACTAATTTGACCACGTGCTGCCCATGTTTTCTTGTGAATACGTATATGCTTATAGAAAGTGTTCATTATTTTCATATAGTTAAAACATGCAAAATCTCTTAGTCTGCGTCCATTTTTATTCAGAGTATGTTCGTTATTGCGGCCAATTATTTTATTCATAGATGCATTTCCATTTCTGGTATTGAGGTCTCCACATATGACAATATAATCATTTTTATGTATTTCGTCGTGAGTTTTTTGTAGGCCGTTGTAAAATTCCTCTGTAGCCAAAGTTTTCCCCTCTTCTGGTGCGTATACACAGATGAAACATATGAGTGTGATAATTCTGTCTGACGCACTTTAAAAAAAATAACATAATACAATGAAGTATGAAATAATCTACAAATTTTAACTTACGTAGCATTACTGCATTATTTTTGTTCATGTGTGGCAACTGCACCCCGCCTTTTCGTACTTTACTATAAATCCTTCAAATGAAATATACAGAAACTCTAACCTCTAATTATATAAGAACTTCAGAAGGTAAGATAGAGTACTGAAAAATAGATTTCACGGGCTATAAAGAAAGTAGTTTCTATTTTATTTCTGAAATTAAATTGAATTTAGTCTTGAATTAAATATTGATATTGGAATAGTTTTTTGTGTTAATTTATATTAATAAATATTAGTGATAATTTTATGGCGAATATTTTTGAAAAGAGGCATTGATATCTCGGTTTGGTCACATTTTTAAAATGCATACACCAGTGCTTGTCCACGCAGTGCTCTGTGACGCCACCGAAACCTGCTCTCCTGGGCCGAGCCGAGCGACGAGCAAGGAAAGGGCCTGACGCGGCAGCAGGGGCAGAGTGCTCCAGTGGGGCTACGGAGGTGGGGAAGATGTTTGCTTGGACATCGATAATTACGCATATTCAATGATTTATTATTTACAATGTTTTGAATCAATTACAATATGAAGAATTATATAATAGAACATACTTTATACATAACCCAAAGCAATATCGGGCTCTTGATCATAACCGGTACTGTAATTCCACTTCGTCCTTCTATTAGAAAACATTTTTGGAAAAGACAATTTTAACATTTTAGGACAATATTTTATAGAATGGTATATGACGTAAAGAATAAATATTGTTTCAGAACTAATTAAAAGCTAATAAGTAGATAACAAATAGTTTCCCGGTAGGGGTAATGTGAGAGAGGTTGTACCACAGGCTAGATTATTTTTGATGTACAGTTTTGTTTGAATAAGTTGTAAATCCTCGTGATTTTCAGTATCTTTTCCATAATCTTCAATCAGAAAGTTACTTTAATAATCCCATGGTTGCGGACTGTCTGTCAATTCATAGAATTTATTTTTATTTCGCAGGTTTCTCTGATAACTGATGGTTACTACGTAATGAATATGGAGGTTGGACTTTTTAACATACTGCAGTTCTTTCAAACACACTTAACACTTCATCATTGTTCCAGTACCTGCAAAAGGAAACCTTTCGTTCCAAACCGAAAGAAAATGAATGAGTGTATACGGTCTCCCACTCATGTTCCCTGAAAGATCGGAAGAGACGCACTGGTTTTCGTTATCGGCGACCGCCCTCTGCGCCTTCCTCCGTCCTCTCTTTTCTCTCGCTGTTTCTGCTCGCGGAGGGGGATTCGGCTCTCATTTCATTTCTCTTTCAGTTGACAAACGCTGGTAATCATTGTCGACGCTGGATAAAACGAGGAAAAATAGAGATAAATAAATAATTAAATGATCTGGGAAGGGAAGGTCAAAATACATTTTCGAATATCCCCTTTGTAACAAGAGTGGATTCCAGTCTATACTGATAGGTACACGAGAAAGAGCCAATGAGGTGGGAGTATATGCTTTCAGGGGAATGTGGCAGATGAAACGCAGCAGTCCCGTTTCGACCAAGATAGCTACAAGTCTGTTCTCATTCACTTGATATTCCCCATACATAGTGTCAAGCTAACACAATAAGAAATTGGTTTAGAAGCACTCAGTGAGACATTTCAGAGAAAATTATAAATTTATGAAAGTTCTGGTTCATCAAAAATATTCAGTAATTTTATTGAAGAGTATTTCAGTACGATTGACATGTTGATACACACTAATGATTGCCTCACTAATTGTTTCTACATTGTAAATAAATCTCCTGGAAGTTTGGTAAATGGGAGGCAGTAAAACCAGTTTTGAGGGAAGTAATTTGTTTATTTCAACACAAAGATAATATAGTGTAATTAGAGCATTCCCGCGTGCATAATTGCTGTATTGGTCAGGGCTATCCTCTACAACTTGGACTGAAATAAAAGAAAATATCAGAAATTAATAATAATGTATAAAAATATATATGATTTAAAAATGTATATTTTGATTTCGTAAATTAGCTCTAAATAACTTAATATTGTGAGAGTAATAGATTAGGCTAAGTGCATTAACTTACGCCCGAGTGAATGGCGAGCACTCCATCGTCCTCGGAGGACAGGATCTCGATGTAGGCGGTGCCGTCGCCGTTCACCGTGACAGACTTGCCGCTGCAGGCGCCGTTGCTCTTCGAGCCAGAGATTACGTCACAATAGGTGCCCTGGGAGAGTCCGGTCTGCAATGGAAAGGTCGCATTTACAGTTCTTATTTTCATAGAAGATTCGATTGTTTCAGATAGTATGTTGCAGAATAGCACGTTCCCTTAGCTAAGTACGCTCGATACAAATGTCTTAAAATATATGTTGATGTTTCTCCTTTTTCAGCCTTCAAATCAGGAAGTCTGTGAGAAACAAACAAGTCAGCTGCCCAGCGTGCGATAAAAACTCATCAATTCAGTCCTAGTTGCGCTACGGAAATGAATAATTCATAGAGACGTTGATGCATACGTGTGCTCCTGCGCGATTCAATCTTTGTGAATTACTAAAATTGTTACAGAAAGAGCAAACGTTTGTGGAATATGACCGACGGTAATGAATAATGAAGCGCAAATATGTTTGTAGGTCAAATAGTTTCTGTTAAATATATTTTGTGGTCAAGTCGCTCTCGCTAGCCAATGTCGAAATATATTGTCGGGGAATTGTTTTTGGATCATTTTTGGGGAAGGTGAAGGATAAGGACTAAAACGTTAGATAAGTTAACAACGCTCGGAAGCTCCAGAATTTGAAAATAGAGGAGTGCACGACTTTAACACACTGCAATTACATTCATGGAATTAATTTTTTATATATCATTTCCTTAAAAGTTTTGAATGTTTATTTTTTATCAGGTTTTCAAAGTAACAACCGAGAATAAAGATTCTCATTACCACGAATAACGTAATTTCAACACTTGGAACACTCCTGTTTTAAAATAATTTATATTACCTAGCTTTGTATATTTGAATCCATTGTCAAATCTAATTATTCTGTCTAAAAAGAAGTTAGTTGAAGACAATGGCAATTCAACTTTTTGATCGCAGATAAAGCGAATGTGAAATTTAAAAACATTCTACTAAACTTCGTACTGAAAATTAATTTTAGCCCACTCATGCATTACACATACTGCTAGCCAGAGAAAGTTTCCAAGAAAATCAACAAAAATCTCTATTATAAATCACTCAGTGTAAATTCTAACATCGTTTACCTGAAGGGTCTGCTTGAGGTCGGTGTTGTATTGGTCGTTGAAGGCAATGAAGCCAGCATTACCACGGCCGAAAGCAATCTGTTGGTTGCCATTATCCCACCAGTTGGTCACGCTGGTACCTGCATAGAAAATAAGTTCTTTACAATATTGTACATTTACTTCACCAGGAAGGTTTCTATATATTTTAGTGCCAATGAAAATTATTTATTTTCAGCAGGTTTTATGATGAAATATTTAACACTTTTGTTTTAATTTATATTAGATGTTCGTACCTGAATACTCGTTAGTGTTCTGACAAATAAAAGTAACTTTGGTGTTTATATTTAAAAAACGTATTTTATTGCAGTTAATTAGTTATAAATTTACCTCATGATTAGGCCATACATACCAATATATAATATATTTACATTATATAATTAACAAAACTAAGTGCATTTAAATGTAGTTAAAATAAAATCTCTTTTTACTTCCTTATCAAACATTTTTCTTCACACAAGCACAATCTTTATTTAATGTCTGTCTACATACTTTTTGCCAGGAAACACATTAATATTAATATTCTAATAATTGGTTCATGTGTACTAATAATTCTGAAGTCTTACCAGCGACGGTGTTCTTGAAGCAACCATGCTGTAAGAGTTTGCCTCCAGCGGTGCTCGCACACCCAACCGTTGCCGCAAGTGTTGTCGCTGTTGATGGTGACATCGAGGATGTTTGCCGCTGCCGTCAGCAGGAGGGCCGGCATCATTGTTAGTGAAGTAGTAGCTGGACATGACACGCGGTGATACCGTTACGGCCAGGCCAGCATGAAGGAGATGGCATCTGCACAGGGAAATAATCAATGTATAAAGAACACATTTATCTCGATTGTCTATATTACACTTTCTAAAATATCACAGTAGTTATATTTTTGTAAGTAACACCTATTAGCATTACTCAATAAAACCAACTACTGTCGTAATGATACAAGTGAGATTTTAAAAATACTGATAAGAAGTATCGCAATAAGCTTTGATTTTTCAGTTTTCACCAAGACTAGCATTAAATAGCTTTTATTTTTAAATGAATTGTCATGATTGCTTCGTACCTTGTAAAGCTTGGCAGTCTTGTAGGTGAGGATGTCTCCGCCACCGCCAGAGCCGCGTTGGTTGTCGTGGTTGTCAATGAAAGCCAGAGCGCTGTCGCTGTCCAGAAGACCCCACGCAGTTCCTATGAGGAACAAGATTGTTGTTAAAATATGCCGCAAAAATTAATTTATCTATTCTTAATACACTCCTCACAAACTTCCTCCTTCCACTTCTAAAAGAAAATTCATACCATTGACGTATTTTGAAGTTGTATTGGGTAAATTGACGTAGAATTTCGAAAGCTTTGTTTTATTGGTGCTCACCGTAAGTATTATATTTAAGTAACTTTATATTTTCTATATCTCTCCTACTTTGAAAATGCATGTGATTCTTTGATTTCGCTGGTCGGCAGTGATTTTCTTAAATGGGTAACTAGCTTTTTCTTGTGTACTTTACTATGAAAAGCGACATGTTGTTCATTTAAACAGCCTATCCATTCATTGTTATCCAGTTAATGTAATTGTCAGTGCAAGATCCTACAAACGGTAGCGGATCGGTGTAATCAAGGTCAACGTCAGCATGGGCCTACAGGCGTCGGCGGATGGATATGGGCTGATGTGTCACGAAGCAGGAGGTAGCTGTGTGTTGTGATAGCAGGGAGATTTCTCCCAGGGTTGGTAGAAATGTTCTGTAGGTTTTATGCTCACCCCCGCGGGCGTGCACCTTTGGGCTGGAATCTGGGTAGGGCAGGACGCAGCACTCCATCGGAGTGCCCCCCCCGCCCCACTTAAGGCTGAGTCGGGCCATTCTACCAGATCAGAGTTGATGGCGTCTGGGGTTAATTAAACACCACTTGCATTACGCATCGACGTATCCCTACTCAAAAACCCATGAGAATCGAGCACTGCCCCCACGAAGCCTCGTGTCCATCTGGGGGCAACTCCTCCCTGCACCCACCTTGACGCGAACGACGTGCGTTCAGTCGGAATCTAGAGAGACATGAGGGGAGATTTGAAATTACTCGTCGAACTTTTTCTTGTGGGCTTGATATTATGAACTGCCCTCAATCTTCGGTGGGTAAGGTCGGCGGGTAAGGACCAACTGGGTTATCAGATAATCAGGATCGAGTAACCAGCAGTAATCAGGCCATCGGCGGTCGGTTCCCCCTGTGCTGGTGGGTAGGAAATGCTGGAAGAACGAAATTTCCCTCCTTGTGTTCGAGAATGCCACATGCAGTGCCATTAGGATAGCCGCATGAAGGGTCCGCCGAATAGAAATACCGACCGAACATTAGACCTTACAATATTATTTTCTTCGAAACTCACCCCAGTTCACCAGCCAGTGGATGGGGTTGTTGCCTTTGAAAGCGTTGCTCAGCATGGACCCGTACTTGAACTCCGTCACCACACCGAAGCCAGTGTACTCGGAGCTCTTCACAGCCTCAGTGCCAGCTAGAACAAATAAATAGCATTTAATACGCTTTGCCTCATGGGTTCATCGCTTTATTGAAACTGCTAACGTCTAACGGATTCTGAAAACTTTTCAAGCACTGTACTAATGCTATAAAATACGTAACACTCATTGAAAGTTAAAGACAATTTCATTTTTGGAAATTATTATCTGCAATAAAAATCCAGGAAATATGCGTAAGTCGAGTGAAGAAGATTGTCAAGGAATGTGTCTAATAAAGAAATTTGGAAAGTAAACTGAAATTAAAAGTAGTTTCCAGGAAAAGTGAAAATTGGTTTAAAGTTGAAGTCTAAACAGAAGTACATTTTTCTCAAATTAATATTTGAATTATTTCTTTTATGATTTATGCAATTAATGTGCGAATAAAATAATAACACCATACATTTTATTGGGAATTTAAGCAACCAAAAGTAAATTTGCAGAATGTATGAATTTTATGTAAATATTAAATTAGATTACCAGTTAAACTTTCGCACGTGAAAACCTGACCGCATTGTATCCTCCCACATCCGCATGAAGCGAAAAAGTGTATGTTAGCGAAATGCGATTGAATGTAATTATACATACTCTACACCTTCGGCGTTTCAATAAGGGAGATACTCTTAAAGGATTATCTCTAAAAGGCTATATCTGTAGACTGAGAAGTGAGAAATGCAACTCCAGTGGTTGGGTCTCAATAGTCAGATTTTAAGACAAGTTAGGACTTACCATTTTTGGACTACGTTTGGTCTATGCCAAAAAACAGTTTATTAATAGGGTATGCGAAATCAAATTTTCCCTCGCCGTATTTTAATACGTACTGGTATTTATACTTGTAGAGTAAAAATATAATTCGCCACATCTCGGTGAAATTTTCAGTTTCTTTGACATCGCATTTGCTAAAATTAGCTGCGGGTGTCACTACAATACAAAACTAATTTTGGTGATCATTTTATTTCGAAATAATTAGACGATCTCTTACTCTGGTCGATGACCTCCTGGTAGAAGAAAGGCCTGGTGCCGCTGGGGAAGAAATCAGTGCTCAGGTCATTGACGGCGGCGTAGATGGCTTCAAGATCAGCAGGCCACATGTGCTTGGCGGCATCAACACTGTCGTAAGAAAGATCGAAATAGTTTTCAAGACTCACTACCGAACATGTAGAAATTATTGCGCAGATTATGCTTAGTATCACTGATGATTTTATATACAATCCAACAATATTTGCAGCTACATATTTGATTTTAATAGATTGCATGATTACTCACTAAAAATAAAATGTTTAAACATTATTTTATAAAAAATTCCGAATTGTTTATGTCAAAACACCTCAACGAAGGCACGTCAACAAGTCTAATTTATCTCGGAAATACAATAATAAACTTAGAGGAATTCATCACATATTTCTAACAGTGATAAAATATGACGCCAACTAATTGTTTGTATGACAAACGTTTTCAAGTGAATTCAGTTTTTGATTCGAGATTAAGTTTTTGCTGCTCTCGTCTGATTTAACACAAAGATCGTCATTTTAGATGAACAGGATGGACTTACCGGAAACCAGCAACGCCATGGCTAACCAAAGTGTTCAGGTAGTCGACGATCTTTCCACGCACGTAGCTCTGGGATTGGTCAAGATCGTGCAGGCCGCTGAGTTCACAGTTGCGCACCTGAAGAAGGAATTAACCTCGTATGCATTACACTCAACTGCGGGACAGCGGTGATCCCGCTTAAGGCAGTGGAATCTTTGTTTTGTGATTGTGAAAGTCAAAGAAATACCTCCATGTGTCACATAAAATTGTCTACTTACCATTAACAACTTCATAATCGGATAAAAAAGACGTTAACGTTATTATCAGTTAAGGCCAGTTACTAGTTTCCAATATCCTTTAAGGTAAGTTGTTACTTACATTGTTAGCATCGTTGTAGTTGTTGACGGAGCACGTGGAGTGGAAGTTCTCGGAGGAGTAGGACACAGCCGGGTAGTACTTGTTGGCAGGGTCAGGAACATCGCCGCCGTAGCCGACGGGGTTGCTCCAGGTGGCGCACATGTCGTTGAACACGACATCCACGTAGATCCTGCGCCAGACAATTGCAGGACCAGTGAATGCAGAGTAGACTCAAGAGATCAATGTGTGTTTCTATAGGATGGTTCCAAACCACTGTTACGAATGCCTAGGGTGTAGGTGATCGCAGATGATTACTTTCTACCAAAGAATGTTTCCGCCGAGGACAATTGCACACAATTAATTCCCCGTCTTGTTAAAATCTCTGTGGGGCTACAATTCATAATGGGATATAATACGAATTTCTCGCCCAATAGTTAGTTGCTAATAATAAATATACTCGCACTGCAATCCCTCTTCGATGGCCGCTGCCGCCACCGTGGTGCATGGCTGGTGGTGCTTGCTTAGACACAAGATGGCGCCCCTTCTCGGAGCGCTGCTGCTGCTGCTAGAGAAGCTCCCCTCCCCCCCCCTCCTCCCGCAGCGATCAACTGAGGGCCGAACCGCACAGGCGGGCAAACGCTCATTGGAGCGGGTCGCGTTCCTGGTTGGGTAACACTGGCAGCGATCTGCCGGAAGACATTGGAGCAGAGCGACGCAGTGGCAATGGAAGTCTTTTAGAAGCAACACGCGTTTTTCTTTATATTTATTCTCTTAGCTGTAGTGTATACTGTTGTAATTTTAATGCATATTATCCAACACCGTCAGTGACAGTTATGGTGATACTATTTAGTTAAAAATGTCCATTGTTGTGATTCAAAAATTCAAATACTTGATTCTGTGTATGTATTCTCATGTTACATTTCTTTGTTGGACGAGAGCCTGTCAACTGAAGTCTACTGGCTAACTAATTTCATTGTGTTTCTAACCTCTCGATTTTGTACTGTACTATGTTTTAAGGCTTTTATGAAAATGATTGCAATTAAAATATTAATACTTCACGTAAAATCACAGTTCTCGTTTGTGTTCACCTTGAATGCGGAGGGGCCGTGTAGTGGGGGAGAGCGGGGGGGGGGGCAAGTGAGTGCCGTGCTGAGTAGGGGAGGGCAAAGTGCGGGGAGTTTGTTCGCCGGAAGGTGTTCGGTCAGTGCGTTAGTCGAGGCTGAAAGGTACACAAATTGTGACTGCCGCATCGGCTACTGAACTGCAACGCGCCTCGCCGCGCTCTCGGCGAGTTCAGGCTGTTGCAACTCGGCCCCTCGGCGGTTGTGGAGGGGGAAGCGCCCTCCTCACTCTCACTGCTTTTCGTGGAAGCAACATGAATAGAGCGATGCCTGACAGAGGAAGCCACAACCCTTTTTTGTCTCACCGGATACTATGCCATTGCCGAAACAGTTGGAGATAATATGTTTGCAGGACTTCATACTTCTAAAGGACAGACATTTTGATAACCTTTATTTGTCGTGATGCCATTATAATTGACAAGTGTCAGTCTTCGCCAAGCTTCATAAAATGCAGCCAAGATCATATCTATGTTTGGGTCAATATAATGTTATACGTTTTTTTCTGCAATGAAAATTAAAAAAAAAACAGAAAAAAAACCAACGTCAGGACACGACATTGAAGAGCGTACAAGGTATCGACACAATTTGAGGACCATCATTTGGTATTGCTTCACTTGTTAAGAACATACGTTTAAAATTCATTTAATAAAATATTGTTGAATTGAATCGAACTTTCCATTTCCTGTTAAACTTAAAGGTTTCTTTCTCAGTACGAGCTCCTGTTTGGATATGAGCCGCCTAATGGCTCCAAGGACAACTCGCGCCACAAGGGCTTATATTTCGGCAGCTAGTGTTGACAGAAGTCTGTGCTCGTCACTCTCCGACGGCCCGCGGTGCCTCGGGCAGCTGCGTTGGGACAGCTTGGGCTGTGTCTTCGTGGGCGACCGAACGCCGTGCGCCCGCCCGCCCGCATCTGCCACCGCTGCGTCACGTGGTGCTTTGGCGCTCTCAACCTGCGTTGCTTTGGGCCTGCGTTCCCTACCCGGAGAAGAAAAGCTTAACTTGTGGCCATCTCACTGCCCTCCACGGACGGAGCCAGATGGGCGGGAGTGACGTCACAGTCTATATTATGACGTCACTCGAGATGTGTGTGATTGTATTATCCCACTGCATCTGCTCTGTGCAACTTGCAGCTTCAAAGGTAATTCCGGTACTCAAAAAGTAAGATTTCGAGCATTTTATTTTCTTCTGCTCTCTTCTTTCTATTTTTATTGTGTTCTATTCATATTATGTATTAATGAGTGTGCCTCTTTTAGCGTCGCGGGCTCCGGCTGCGCGGTAATCGATGCTACAAATGCCATGATGGATTACTACAAATTTGTTCAACGCCGCCTACCAGTGAATGAAGAAATCAGACCCCGCAGGGAGACTCAAATGTGGGTCGGTATCAGTGATGGCGCGTGGCATAGGTTTCGGCGATTGCAGTGAAATAGTTATTTTGTTCGACGCAAAGCTCTTAAAGGTAGTTATATCAGACTTTCCTCTTGTACAATAAAAAGTATTTTGGAAAAAAAATTACAGTGCTACGGCAATTTCAAAAGTGTCGGTTTGGTTTTAACGTGAAATTGGCCAAATTCAGACTATTCAGACTGTTTTAGACAAGTAAGTAATATTTGGTGAAAATAAAATTGTTGCAGAATGATGTGCGCACTATCTCAAAAAAACTACTTTTAAATAACATTTAATTATTGTTTTCTAAACATTAGTTGAAACGTTCAAAAATTGGAGTGTTTCTAGAGTTTGTAGCAGCCCTAAACCGATTTCTAATTAATGCTCCGTGCCGATGTTCTTTTATCAAAAACTAACTTTCTTCGCTACTCCTTTGGACTCAATTTTTTGATACAGCCATAACCAATACTAATTTGTTAGAACAGATTTCATCTAACAAAACATATCTTTTTGCTAGATGAAAGAAAAATTTCAAGAAAAAATTGGAGCTTTTTTTGCAACCCATTTGTTTAAAATGATATAAGAAGCGCGTAAGTTTCACGCACAATTGAGCAAAAAATACTCGTTACCGAAAAATTGAATACGATCTTATTTTAAGATGTTTTTTGATGAACATATTTCATTCAAGAAAAAATCTCATTATTATTGTAGTTGTCGGATAGTTCTGAAAAAAGTTTAAATTTTTGCAATTTAAAAAAAATCAGTTTTCAATGATAATGAGACCTGCACCATTTTTTTAAACAACCTTCATACTATCCAACAACAAAATTTAAAGAAAAAGTTTGGGGTCACTTCTCTAGAAGTTTAAAAATGTTCCAGGGGCTTCATTTAAAGTACCCACCAAAATTAAAATTTCGATTCAAGAGACCGCGAGGTCAGCCAGATCGATTGGGGGATATCAATTTTGTAGAAAATCGGTTGAACAGTTAAGCCACTAGAATTGTTGTGGGACGGCCGGCCGTACAGACATTTTACCGTCAATCGATATTTTGGAGTTAAGGGCCCACAAAACATGTACGCTGGCTACATCACGTGATACAGGACTTTCTTCTACATTTAGTAACTGGATTTATCCACTTTTTTGATATTAAGGGCGGCAATAAGATTTTTTCTGCCAAAATTTGCCGTTTTTTCTCGCAGCATCAGTAAGTTCCTCTCTACTGCTTAAGCCGAAGCGAGAAGGCAAAAGGAAAGAAACAGAATGTAATCTGCTCTATCTATCTCTAGCTTATATAGCCCCGATGCAGCGGTGCGAATAGGATGCCCCTCTAGTAACGTTACCTGACGCCCACGTTGTTGCAGCGCCTCACCATGTCGGCGAAGGCGGATTCGTCGCCGGAACGACTGATGATCTTGTACGAGACGGGCTGGTAACGCTCCCACCAGGGACGGGAAGGGCTGTTGTTAGGGAGAGCCAAGTATTCGTTGACTGGCGAGGTCTAACAAATGAAAGCTTGGTTAATAAATTAAAATTAAAATAAATATTTCAAAAAAGTACGAAATTTATTAATGGAAAAATCTATATTAAAATTCATCCATTTAGCAACATTTTATTATTGAAAGGAAATAAAAGAGTCACTAGCAATCTTTTGTAAGCTCTTAGGTTAAAAATACTAATAGAATCATGAGCAATGTTTTACACAGATGTTATGAAGATGAGAAGATACAGAACAGGAAGATGTAAAAAGTCACTGGTTCCACTGTAGATTATCAATCGAAAAGACGCAGGAGTGGCTTAATTTTTTAAAGGATGCTTCTATCTCAAATAAGGACACAAAATTCATAAGACTGGTTAAACCTCATCCTTTAAAATGTAAAATTGAATACATTTCAATATGACAATACATTCTACGGTGTTTTGTCTGCATTATTCTTACTGTCAATGGATTTTGAAAATAAAGAAGAAGAGAAAATGAGTTTTATATTCTATTCTAATCAAATTTTTAATTTGCTCGAGGAAACGTATAAAATATGTTAGGCATATATTCCGAGACGTGTTTAAAATATTATGCCGCTGAATGTATTCAGTATGAGTATCAAATACACATCGTTTGAGAAAAGTAATTTCTAAAAATTAAATATTTTTTTGAAAACCAGTTTGATAATGGCAATGATACGTTGACTTCTCCAGAACGGCCCCAGGGAGAGGGCTCACCTGCACGCCTGCGTATCCCATCGGGCCCAGGAAGCGCTCGCACTCGGCGGCGATGTCAGAGAACTTCCACTCGAAGAGGTGCACGATGGTGTTGCGTCCGTCCACCCAGTGAGGGTCCTTCTGGGCGACGGCGACGGCCGCCAGGGCGGGCAGCAGCAGCAGGAGGGCGCGCATGGTGGCGGAGGGAGGGAGAGGGGATGGAACGACGGCCCTACCTCTCTGTGGGCCGCCTCGCAGGCCGGGCTTATATATCCGTCGCTCCTTACCCCGGGCTGAGGCCTCGTGCGGGAGACGTGATGGGAGGGGAGGGGATCAAAGCGAAACAGATGCGTGTGCAATGAGGCGAGGGGGATACGTGATGCTTTCATACGGCGATTGCATGCACTTCATTTCAACACATTCATTTGCAAATGAAATATTCTATTTACTGTTTTAAAGTGTAGTGTAGTTATCGTGGACAGGTATTGTATATCGTTGTTGTATTGAATAGTGTACTTAATAAAATGTACAGATCTGCACTTATCTCTCTATTAAGTTCGATAGTTGTAACCTAACCTAAGTGTTGGTCAGCGGCGGATGGTGCCTAATCTAACAGGAGGGTGCACCTCCATCAAACGTCGGAAATTTAATTTTCAAAGTTCAGGATACTGATATATAAAATGTAATCAATTCGTGTAAATTAATTAAAACTAACTTTAATACAAATTTTTATTGAAATGTTACTTACACTGTTTTATACGTAGTGTCCCAGTCAAGTATATACTCCCGAGCATGTAGTTCTGGCTTTGATTTCCAGTGGGCATTTATGGTTTCTTCTTTAGCTTCTGGAATCTTCATCAGTTTTTGAATTAGGTATTAATTCAGTCAATTAACGGTAATAGAATTAACAAAAACAAAAGAGAAACTTTTACTTTCTCGTCTTAACAAGGGAACTCCTGAAAAGAAAAAGTTACGTAATTATGTTGGAAAAGCTGCGAATTCTTGGCAAAACCACTCATATTGCCAGGCCCTGGCCACGCGAAAATGGATAAATCCAGTGTACATTTCGGAAGCCCTTGGGACATTTCCAAATTTTCAAAAAGTGGCTTCATCATTTTTGATTTAGTTTTGTTGTTGATTAGTGTTTAAATTGAAAGTTTGTAGAAAGTTTAAAAGAATGGCGCATTGCTAATTTTCGTTTAAAAATTTGATTTTTGAAAATTAGATTGATTGATTGTTTCAGTGTTTCCGGGCACGTCAACTAACAGGAAATTTTAAATTTTGTTTAAGCATTTTTTTTCTCAAAAACGGATGTAAAGGTCTGAAAATACGTAATGATGAAACTAAAACTGATAGTGAAGACAAAAGGCTAGCGTATATGAGAAATGGTACTGAGAATTCACAAGCTCTTTACCACCAAAAACTATGGCTAAGAAAATTACTAGAAAAGCTCATGAAGGCTCCTATCAATAGGATACAGAATGCCATCCATGGAAGGCAGACATTAGTATTCAAAGCTCTAAGGCACTTAAATGCCAAGGTGAAAGGTACAGACGAAAATGGATCGGAGAAAGATTAGAAGGAGGTCCATCAGAAGATATGGACAACAGATGTGGACGATGATTTGGATCAAAATATAAATAAATATGACATTTATGAAGTAGAAGACTTATCAAAACATGAGCTAAATAATTCATACAAAAAATTAAAAAAGAAAATAAATGCCGCATGACCTGACAATAGAAGTGCAGAACTTTTCAAACATGGGGAAAGTTAATCCTGTAAAGAATGTTGATATTTGTTAATAAATATTGGAGAAAAGGAAAATCCCTGAAGAGTGGAAATTATCCAAATTTATACTATTGTTTAAAAAAGAATCAAGATGCTCCTTTGGCAAATAGAGCAATTAGCCTTCTAAATACAGGCTATAAAATATGTAGTAAAATTCTAAGTGAAAGATTAAAAAATATATCAAAAGATGTATTATTAGAAGAAGAAAGTGGCTTTATAAAAGGGTTCTTTTCACTGACGATGCTTTCACAATTAAGCAAATTATCGAAAAAGGGAATTTAATTTAGACACGCATTTAGCCTTCATAGGTTATGTCAATGCTTCCGAGTGAGTGCTAAGAAACTAATATAGAAACATCATGTATAAAAGAGGTTATCCGATACGTTTGATACAGACAATCCAACAAGTACATAAAAACAATGAAACTATCATTCACATCGGAGGAAAATTTTCGCAGGAATTTTCTATAAATCAAGGCAGCTTATCACTTACATTATTCAATGTTTATCTCGGTGATAAAATAAATGAATGGTAATTTAATGTTCCACAAGACATTCTACTTTCAAATAATATCTCAATTAACAACTTGCTGTTCGCAGATGAACATATAATTTTACCAGAGAGAGGAGAAAATTTGCAGATATTGGTACATTCCCTCCAAAGAATAGGATATGAATATAACATGAAAATAAAAAACCAAACCGTTCCAAAAACTAAAACTATAGCATTCCGTCAAAACTAGGATCGTTGAGGATGGACACTATCTAGAACAAGTAAAATCATTAAATTATATAGGTTGTAATATTTCTTTAGAGTGGGATGAAAATATAGAAAATAAAATTACTTATACTTTTAAAAAATTGTGGATTATTAGAAAACACCTCAAAAATAAAACAATAAAAGAAACTCAAATAAAACTCTACAAAATAATAGCAGTACCAGCATTTCTATATGGCTCAGAATCATGGGTAACTCGTAAGAAAGACATGTCAGAGGACAAGCAGTTGAGATGAGCTTCCTGAGATCTGTGAAAGGCTGCACTAGACTCGATAAAATAAGGAATATTGACATACGAAGTAAACTCAATATATTCTCACTATCCACTCGCACAGAAGAAAAAAAGGAAATGGAAAGAGCACGTTGAAAGAATGACCGATGGAAGATTCCCAAGAGAAACAAAGAAATATTTACGCCCTGTGGAAGAAGAGATCCAGGTTGCCTGAGAAGAGGACGAGAGGCCGGAACAGGCATCGCCCTAATCTTTGAAACCAGAAGAAAAAGAAGAAGATAAAACCTACAAAGGAAATTTCAGCCATTCCACTGGCGTGGACGAACATTTGAATTATTTAAAATACGTATTATTGAAAATACGTATTTCATATACAAATATTAAATACTGCCCAACCCTACTCATTACAAATCGGACAACACTTGGTGCGAAAACGAAATATTTTCAAGAAAATATCAACACAAATTTGACTATTATAACTGATTATCATACAGGTAAATCATGTCCCTCCAAAAAGACGCAATATACAAAAGAAATTAGCTTGCCATTATTTTGGAGTCATTGTAGCATTCCAATATGATATTCTCTGAAAGCTAGCAGTATTTCAAATAGGTTTTAAATAATTGCTAAAAGATTAATGTGTAAAATAGAATAAAATATTGAATGAAACACTCGAAAAAGTATATGAAATATACAAATTCTTACATACGAAGCATCCAAATTTCAGGAATTACGAAAACGAAGCCCAGTACATTCAGACCGGCAATATTTTTGTTTCCAATTTAGCCCAAAAATACTCATAATTTCAAAAAATTAAATAAGACCTTATTTGAAGATCTTTTTTTGATAAGCGCACCCTCTCCTGTCATGGATTTTCACCCACACCACCTAGATATACAGTTTCTAGGTGATGTTGCTTCCATAGCATGTATGATATCTTAAGCTGAACAATATTATAATTTTATGAATGATGGCCTAAATTACACATCTCTTTAAGAATTATTTTCCTCCGTTATGAAGGAACGATGAAAGCCATCGTCAGACAATATTTCGTTAACTTTATGTACTCGTATATCAATATATTAATAATACAAGTTGTAGAATCAAGTAAAGTAAGAGAGCGAGGCAACAAAAACAAATTAGTATTGTCATTTTCAATAGGAAATTATAATTAAAATAAAATTAATTATTTTTCATACAATTCATCCAGTGTTGTTCATAGCCCGTAGTTAGTGTGAAACCTGTATATATTTCATTAATTTCAACCAGAAATATCTAAAAAAGTACTCGTTTTTTCAAATAATTGTACATGATCTTTTTAAATAGCAAATTTTGTACATAGACTGAGAAAAAAATCTCTATTTCCAATTTTGAAATTTTAAATATTTTTTCCAATTTTCAAAAAGTCTAGGGAATGAAGAAAAATGAAAATTGCACAATTCTCTTAAACGTCTTTTGCACTATTCATCAACAAACTTTAATCAAAAAATTTGGAGCCAAATTTTGAAAATGATGAAAATGGTCCAGAGGCGTTATGTAAAGTACCCACCAAAATTGAAGTATCGGTTTCAAGTTCTATGGTCCGTGACATTATCTGGAATGATAACGGAATATCAATTTTGGAGAACATCAGCTGAACGGTTTATGTTCTTGTGTTGTGCACAGACGGACAGACAGACATTTTGCCGTCAATCGATTTTTCGGTGTCAAGCACGGTGTCACAAAACATAGAATATGGTTACACCAAGTATTAGATGATATTTTTTAAATTAATCTGTTTGATTTATCCAATATTTTCCTTACCAGGAAATGAAGAGTTTTTGTGTCAAAAATTAGCGGCTTTTGGGCGCACGATTACAATACTTCTCTTTCTAAGTTAGAATATGCGAGAAAGTAAAAAGGGGGAACGCCGGGATGATTGGCAGGGGGTAGTGAGATTTAAAAAAATGAAACCCCGGTTTGGGTACTTTCATCATTTTAGTTTTTGAACTGTAATTATTGTATACAATTACAAAATTATGATGTGAAGTACATTCCTAGTTCTCGGAACGAATTCCTGTTTTAGAACAATGTATACCAAGTTAAATACGTTCAAATGAAAGCAATAATTAAATTAGTTGAAATTAGTTTATCATAAGTACAATGTAATGATAGTTATAAATAATTTCTATCAGTTACCCTTATTAGTTGGCCGTAAAATTTAATAATTATTTCAAAAGTAGCGCAATTGATCACTTGTTAAACCCGCCTCACGTTAGTCATTTCTACCAGATCACGAGTTATCACAAGGTCTGCTACAAAAACAAGGGTATGCAGAGCCGTATCAAAGAGACAACAATAGTCTTACACTTGTGCGCACGCACTTTGCGAATCAAGATCGGGCGAGTCGCTCGCACCTGCGGCGGATGGGGATTGTCTACGCAGTCGAGGGGGGGGGGGCGTACACGTGTTTCATGAGTTGTCTACCGCGCCACTCCATGCTGCGCCGTAATTCGTCAGATACACCTGCCCAGCCCGCCTGGCCTTCCTCGAGCTTCCACTAATTGGCCTCTCGCATTACCCCGTCACGTGCTTTAGACGCAACTCCGTGACTTTGACCTTCTCCCCCCTCCTCCCCCCACTCCCGATTCTACTGATCTGTCTCTAAACGAATACGTGTTTGTTTTTCTACACGACGCACATGCTTTTTACACTCTGGCCTCACACATTCTTAGTAAGAAGTGACAGTTATGCAATCGTGTACCAGAAAAAGCCGAAATTTCGCAAGAAAAAACTTATTGCCGGGTTCTGGTAACGAAAATGTGGATACAGCCTGTTGCCAAATTTAGACAAAATCCTCTAACGTCGTGGAGCCAGAATACATGTTTGGTTGTTTTTTCAGACCGAACTAGTGGTGCTTCAGAATGGCATATACTTTCCCGTACTTTCCCGTCACGACTTTCTATTTCCTTTGGTCTCAGCTAGGTAAAGAAACTCGCCATAAAGTCTTGCCAGCTGCTACCTAGTGCCGCCAGAAGTACATTTTTTTGACTTACTTAATTTTTCGATTTCTTTATAGAAGAACGGAAATAGTTTTTAAGGGTATTAAAGAACAGTAAAACCTCATCCTAAATTGCAATTTCCGTTGAGAAATTTGAAGACGTTTAGGAAAGATCTTTTAAACGTCACTGTAAATTCAAACTTTCTAGCTCTTTTTCACAGAAAATGTTTGACTTACCAAAAATTCATTACCACAAAACATTAAAAGTCATAAGAAGCACTTTAACTCACAAATACAGTAGTGTTTACAAGTAGCTGGATATGTGCATATTAATAGCGTGAGAGATGTATCAAAAATTATATTTGTATAATTTTTGAAAACACAAAAAAATAACCCAAAATTAACTTTACGTCATATTAAAGAGTGTAATTAGCTCTGTGCGTTCGAAAAGTAAAAACAATAGATTTTCTGTATTAAAAAAACTAAAAAACAGAGAAAAATCTCGTTTATGTCATTTTATACATTGAGCGCTACATTTACCAAAAAGTTTAAGAAAAAAATAGCAATAGCAAGAAAATCTTGCTTTTGTAATTATGCAAAATGGCACATATTTTTGCAATATATTCCGAAAACTATTAATACTATTTTCATAAAAATATGCATTACCAAAATGAAAGAACGAATTATGGGGAACAAATTTCAATTGAAGGAAAAATCTCTATCTTTAATTTTGTAGTTGTAGGAAGATATCGAAAATATTTTTCATAATTTTATAATTGTTTCCCAATATTTTTTATTATCGAAAATTCTGAGTTAGTAGTTAAAATCGGATGTTAGCCACCTTTATAAGTTAATTTTAGTCTCTTCTTACAATAAATTTAAAGAAAAAATTTAAGAGTTTTTTTGAAGAAATTTTGGAAATGTCCCAGCGTCTTTATATAAAGTATCCCCAAAGGGTTAAACAAAGTTTTCCAATATTTGAAAGTTGCAATTCGAGCCAGATGGAACGAGGTTTCTTCAATTTAGGAAAAATCATACGCGTGGTTTAAGCGCTAGTGTTGTTCACAGGACGGAGAGACAGATGAACGGACACTCGGACAGAAGGACGTTTTGAAAAAAACAACACTTTTTCGGTACTATTTTGGTTTCTGTGGACCACAAAACGTGTATTTCCGTTGAAATCTCGAAATGGATTCTCCGAAGCATCCCCATATACGTACGTATGCGCGGGAAAGTAAGAATTGTTTGACGACCAAGCGTCCGTTTGTCAGTCCGTCGGTGGTCAACACTTGATGTTCCTCCATCGATCTGAATGAACTCGTTGCTTTGGGAGTTTCAGACGGAACTGGGAATTTCTATTTTGGTGGGAACTTCACACGAAGCCTCAAAAACTTACAGAAATTACAATATTTTCTCAAAAACGTGTCCAATTTTTTTGATATAATTTTGTTGTTGAATAGTGTGAATGACTTTAAAAGAATTTTTTTGATATTTTTTGATCTTTGATTATTCATTGACATTCCCAATGTTTGCAAAAAAAATTTCAAAACTACATACTTTAAGGTAGAATGTTTCGCCTTCACGTTATTTGTGCAAATTGGCCCTTGAAAAGGGGTAAAGTACCAGTTTCTGAGAAAATAAGTAGTTTTTGCGAAATGTACAGTTGGAATAGTCATAATTATTGTCTCAAAATCCGGTCCAAATGTTTTGCGTAAAGGCCCTTCATATTTGTAATAAAAACGATAAAATATGTAGGGTTATCGGGAATTGTTAGTTTTTTTTCAAAATGGCGACAATTTTTTTAAATTTCTGAAACTAAAAGTAAAGAGCAAATGCTCAATACTTAAAAACAAGCTTACACTTGATATGATTGCGTTCATAACAAGTTTCGTACAACCTGTTAAATAATGTATTGCAAATAAAACTGCTAATCGGATGACATAAAAGTACTTGAATTTTAATTAAGGTAGAGAGTATTAAAAATTTCGATAAAACAAGCAGAAATAACTTAACACTTGGCAACCACTCCGCTATTTACGCTTCACTCTCCACTCTCACACACTACTTCATTATGCAAGCTCTATATACAATTTAAAGCGAAATTACCTAGCTTTACTAAGTACCGTTTTCCTGGTTTTGAGATAAAACCCTAAATTTAAACACTGGCACTAACAGCGGAGAGGTATATGCAAATGGATGTAAATTACGAAACCAGCAGACATTATCGAAGAAGGGAAGAGGAACGTAACAGAGCTTTTCTCATCCCCAGCCATCTCGTTTTGCTTTTTAGCGAGGCCTTTGTTTCTTCCAAATAATTATTTTAAATAAAATATGACTATCTGTTTTTATAATTATGACAAGAAACTGTTAGGTACATTATGCATACGTTCAAATCAATTTAAACATTCTCCATTTGAGAGACAAACAATACATACGCAGGAGTGTAATGATGTAGGAAAAATATTACCATTGTAAATATGCTTGTTTACTTATATTGTCATACGTACTACTAAATGTAAATATGTATCCAATAAGGAAAACAGAATGGCTGGGGATGAAAAGAGGCTTTGTTAAGTTCACCTTCCCTTCTTCGGTAATGTTTTCAGATTTCGTAATTTACATATGTATGCAAGGTGGAAGAACTAAGTGATAACACCCCTTGAATGTCCTCAAACGAGCAAGATATGAAGATGATCTTGGGACAGTTGATTTCATTAGCAGGGGCTACTTGATTACAGCATACTTCGTCGCTATTTTTACAACAGGATATAAAGTCAAGTTAATTTTTTAAACGGAACCCGACTCTAAATTTTTGCGTGCTGTAATGAGCTTAAAAAACGATTTGAGTACACTTCACATTTAAGCGACACGTTCCTTAGTAACCAATTTGCTTTTGTAACATGTTTTTCCATCGACGCGGTGATTTCCTTTTACCTAAATGAGGAACATCATGAGTCCTACCTTCAGACAAACGCGCTCATTTATTAAACAGAGGAACAAGAACTGTCTTCAATATTAATTTTGCTGAAAGATGACTTCTTCCAACGAAAACACATGCTGCATAAAGGATTCTTGTATGTGACTATAAGTATTAAATAAATTATGATTAATTAAATATTTTTCATTTATTTTGTATTATTTACTTGTCTCGGATCTACTTCCTCACAACCAAAGATCCTGCCACCCTAAGATAAAATAAAGCTCATTTTCGATCATCCATTTAAGTGTTCACTTTGGTGCTTGTGGATGTCAATTAGCTACGTGGGAGCGTCAGAATATTACTTGGATATTCCGAATAACTGAGTCACAATAAGCATTAAAAGGTTGATTTAAAAAATACTTTCTACAACTTTTGGAATTTTTAAAAATTCAGATTTTTGAAAATCTGACCTACACCATCTTAATGCGAGTATTTCACTCTATTCTTACAAGAAACTTGAAGAAAAAAATTTGAAGCCATTATTGCGAAAATTTTGAAAATGTCCGCGGGGTTTTATTTCAAGTGCCTCAAATTTTAAAGATTTTTTAAAAACCGCCACGTTTCGAGTCGAGCTAGATCGCCCAGGAAATATCAATTTTAGAAAAAAATCTTACGTATGGTTTAGGCGCTCGCAGTGTTCACAGACGGACGGATAGATGGACGCGACGATTAAAAAACATTTTTTGGTATCAAAACGGACAGACAGGCAGACGATCGTTTAAAAACATTTTTTAGTATCAATAAGTGTATTTCCGTTCAATCTCCAAAACGGTTTTCAGCAGTATTACCAAACGTTGTATATACTTTTTTACGTTCTTGTGTACGCAAGTACATGTAGACGTGAGCATATTATTTCGGGGTAGGATTAGGGTTAGTTTAGATATAGGGGAAACTGTCGTACCTAATGACTGATGTAACTAAGTACAAAGCATGTTTTAGAGAAGTCTTTGAGAGAAATTTCGGATTGTTATTTTCCCCGCATTGCTATCGCCATTTGTAATTATTCAAGTGAACGACTTTGTAGTGTGAACTGTTTCCGTGATTTTATGAGCGTTTACTAGATGTGACGAGTGACAAGTAAAAATGTCTAATTTTTCTTTCATCACTTTTGTTATAACTATTAATTTACGAAAATTGAAGTAGGTATACACTTACTAGCATAGAATGTAGTTAATTCAAGGTCCATTCTTTTTTCCTAGATATAACTTACAATTAACTGTAGTCATGTTCATTCATGATCGCATATTGTTGTACCTAGAGACAGTGACTATTGATGTGCCTAGGGACGTCCCTGCATAACTCCTCGTCCTCGCAATAAGTGGCGGGTGAAATTCTACTTTCGCAGCCGTCTAGACCAACTTGGACACCATTCGATGCGGGGGACGGGCGCGTAGAGCAACGCTGCAGTCAGAATCTTAATGTCTATGTGATTGGATCAAAATGTCATGGGGCGGGCAAAGAGCTGTTCCAGGGCGCGGGGGCCCCAATTGTTTACGTATGAGGCGAAAATATCATCTTTTCCTGCCGGTGCGTACGCCATGACGAACAAATACTTCTTAGCATTTAACACTTCTTAATTAAATGTTTATCTCAGGCACAATTCGAGGGGATATTCCGGCCATTCTGGCGCATGTTTCAAATTATTTAAAATATTATAAATTGTTGCAAAATTGTTAATGGGCGGTTTTCGGCTGTGGGACATCGGAAGATTCTCTTTCCGTAGATCTGATGCAAAATGATTCGCCAGTGAAAGAAACCGCCCAAATCATGAATCGTTTCTCGCACTAGAACGTAACGAAATTTCAGATACGTAGACTACTCTCTGAGGTCGGTGTTAAGAAATACTTCGTTTAAAATTTGGTATTTACGTATCTGACACAAATTGAGTGAGACGGAATTGCAATTTAACAAAATTCCGATAAAAATTTAAAATGTTATTACCCCCTTAAGAAGGTATAGATGTACGGCACGATATTAATGTTACAAGCAAAATAAACCCACATTAAAAATGAAATAAATTAAACCCGTGACGAAAAAATATGTTGTACTAAGAGGACGAATTCCAATACATTCAAGTAAATCTAACCTAATGACATTACTTTTACCATTTAAACCTTTTAAATATCAACCAACGCCTTAAAACGCACCAATTTACGGGCTATTATATCGTCAATTCGATAAATGTAAACTAAATATAAAAGTAAAAATATACAAAATGCAATATACAAGATTTGATTAATTCATAGTCTCATTAGAGGGTTAAGATTTCAAAAATGTTAGGCTGATAAAATTAAAGAAAGTACGAGTGATTAAGGTGAATGATTAAAATTAACATGCTCGCTTTGTTTAATTAAAAATAAAAACATTTAATTAATTAAGATAAAGATACCTCCTTTACACCTGCAAATTCTAAGCATGCACTTCATTAATTAACATATTAATAAGTTTCTTGTTGATGCGGGTTCAATTTCAAAATCTTAACATTCAATCGAAATTAAATAGTTCATTTAATTAATATATAAATCTTTCTATTTTCTTTTGCATATCTTTCTGTTTAAGGTCGGTATCACCAAAATTTCACCGAAATTTTCCCGAACATTCTTGTGAGGCGAACTTTACATAAACAATTTCACATCTAAAACAAAATGAAATTTATACATTAAAATAGTCCTTCGGTACGAAATTTTCCCCTATGTACTTTTATTTAAAGTTTTTACTTTCTCTGTTCGCATTTACGTAATCAAACGCCAATTTCTCAAAAACGTTTTCAAATTAATTCTTCAACTTTTTCGTACGGATAGTACTAATAGTATTGTTGAAGACGACGTAAAATTGATTTTGGTGTATTCTTTTGCTTTTTCAAAAATTTCACAATTATTATTTGTTTGAAATATCTCTCACTCCCTTAATATGCTCGTTTTTACCGATATGTTAACACCATTACAATTTTAATTGCAATGATTTCAAATGACTTTGAGTGAAGTTTTTCAAAACCTCAAACGTTTTCTGTGAAATAATATTTCAAATTTCTTATTTAAGGGAACGCATAAATTCCACTTTCTTGAAAAAGTTTTTCAGCAAAATTGTCAATATAAAATGAGATTTACCCTTCTTTAGTATTCTTAAAAAAATATTTTTATTTTACCTTCAGGAAATTGAAAAATTGAGAAAAAAGATATATCTTGTACGGTGGTAGTGCTAGCTTAAGCGTGTGGCAAAGCCGAAAAGCTAGCCCAAATTAGGATACTAATTCGCGAAAGTCTGTGGTATTCTATAGCACCACCAGTTTGTCTAACGACCACTAGTGCGTCCACTAACTACCACCACTAATACGTTTGTTCCAGCACTAATACGTCTTTTGTTAATCATTTCCTAAAATTGTATTCTTTTGTTGGATCTTTGCACAGAAATTAAACTTTTGAGTATTACCCAACACGTTTTTAGCAAGTGAGAGGAGAGACAATTTTAATATTTCTGGGGTCATTTCTTTTTGTCATTTGATTTGTTGTAATGTATTCTGCCATTAAAGGAAGTTCTGTTCAAAACTGAATATCCATATTCTTAGATTTCTCTTCTTAGCTACCACGATTTAATAAATCCGTGATGTCAAATTTGAGAAATTTTGATGTACTACATCTTCATGCTCGGTGCTGCTATGAAACATTTTATGCGCGTTTGTGATTAAGATTAAAAAGTACTTCTATTTTCAATTTATCGAATTACTGAATTCCTGAGCTGTGTTACCGGCTACTTCTAAAACTACATTTCCTCGCTCCCCTAAGACCGCACTGCCAAGAAAAGAGCAGAAAGAACGATCCAACGGCGGGTGCCAACTGCGTACGTGAGGTCCAGCGAATACGTGCGCGGCCCCAGACGCCGCTGGCGACCCAGCTCAGAGATGTCCAAAGGAACAGTTGGAACTGGAAACAGACCAAGAAATTTCTGGAAAAATTATGAAATATTTGGCTCCATGCAATTAGATTTTAGTTACAAAAATACTTTTAAATCGCATTTACAAGTTATTCATTTCAATGGTTTTCGTATAATTTGGTACACATGATAACTTTTAAACTTTATGAAGCGTTAAAATCATTTGTGACAAGTTGAGAAAAAATCTATAAATGTATTCGAAGTAGAATATTATAACGTATTACTTAAAAAGTGGTTAAACTGAAATGGTATTTTATGATCATAATAGAAAAGTAATAAACTTTATCGTCTTGGATTGACACTCCCAATACATTTCCTGTATGAAAATAAATTATTTCTTTTATTTATTTATTTTTAATTTGTATGTTTATATAATGAAATTTATCAACAGAACAAAACTTTGCAGTAATGCAACCTTGTCTCCCAACTCATTTGCCTAAAATGAAATCAGTCCTGAAAATTAAACATTCTATATCTTCCTGGCGGCACGTCAATATAAAAATAAACATACGAAATTATCTTGTACCGAATCTCCATTGTTTAGAGGAAAGTCGCAGGTTGTTTTATATGCCTACGCACCTACATCCCACGACCTCGTTGAGCAATATATTACGCATGTGACGTATGTATATTATACAAGTCCATCAAGTCGAACATGCATTTTATTTACACTGATTTTCCCATTCCGGTTGAATATTGGAATTTCCTCGTGATACTATGATGGAGATGACTGAGAACTTTCATTGTGAGATGCGACCGCCCAGTTTGGACAGCCCTGCTCCGGAGGGCGATCCCCGACGCCGTGCGGGGGCGGGGGGCGGGGGGGGGGGGAGGGGGAGGCGGGGGGGGGGGCGCGGCCGCCCGCCGAGAGGCGCAGCAGGCTCAGGGATGCAATTACAAGTTCGCGCGGCGCGGCAGCACCGGCGTGCGACGTGGCGCCGCCGCCTTGTCACCACCTCACGCCACTCCCAGCCACGCCCGCCTCCATAACTGACACCGAGCTCACTCGCAGCGACGGCGCCGCGTTCGCCACTCCTTCGACTCCCCCACGCGCCCCAGGCCACCCACCACGACCCACCGCCCCGCTCGGTCCCCCTCCCCGCAAGACCTGGCACAGCCACGCTCGCCCCCCGGCCGCCCCACCCGCGATCGCGCGCCTCCCGCCGCTGCCCGCGCCTACCTGGTCGTGTGGCGGGGCTGGCGGGGTGCCGCTGCGCGAGGCCAGCGCCGGGGGCGGGGGCGGGGGCGGGGCGGGCGGCGGACCAAAGTTACCCCGCCAACTTGCCCCATCCATTGTTCGACCCAGGAGCCCGTGAATATGCATTAGGCAGCAAGGCGCTCCATCAACGAAAGGGCATTAGCTACTTCCCTAATGCGACAGCGGAGTCCGACATCGCGCCGAGCCCCCCGGTCTGTTTGGGAACAGTGGCCCGGGACGCCTAGAGTTTTTCGCCCCCCTGGCGTGCAACACACTCGGCGGGCGGGCGGGCGAGGAGGCGGGCGAGCGGCGGGGGGCGGGGGCGGGGCGGCGAGTCGTTCGCCGACGGTCCGAGCGGCCGACACCACTCCCCGCCCGCCGGGTCGTCAACAACTGGCCGGCGCGCGGCGTGCCGCCCATGCGCGCCCCTCCCCCGCCCTCATCCCACCCCACCCCTCACACGACCCGCAGCGCCGACCGCGCCGACCTCTCGCCTTCCCGCACCCCAAGGCTCCCGGCTTCACTGGAGGACTCCATAAGCATCGGCATATTCCGATGCGGGCACTTTCCGTAACGTTCCCTGGCCAATTGCTCTTTAGAAATGGTTTGCTGCAAATGGGCATGCAATTGAAATTTTTTAATTATAATATTATAAACGTACATTAAATCGAAGTCTAAATTCGAAAACATTTTAACGAAAAGAAATTGAATCATTTCTGATTATGCAAATGTACTCACATATATTCTTAAGGCGATGGTGGTATTACCCGAAGGTTGATTGCAAAGAAACCAAGTATAAAAAGATGACTGTTATATGTGTATTGAATACACATTCCGAAGATTCAAACAGATTCCAAAACCGGTCTTGTACTAGTTGTAGCTTAATTTATTATTGGCGTGACGCAAATGTAAATGTTTACATATTTTTTAAGTATTAGTAGGCTTGAAGCATTTTTCTTTATTCTTTACACATCTTACTGTTCGCATTTAATCACAAATTATTCAAAAGTATTTATTTGTGACATATTTAGATTTTTGAGCAAAAGTTTGTATTTACACATATTTATTTTTTTAAGGTTAGGTTCGTTTGGTGCACATTGTGCATTTACTACATCTAAGCGATAGCTGCATCAATACGTTTTCCATCTTCTGACCCACGGTCCATCTTCTCTGTAGCACCAAAAAGAAGTTAACGTATTGGCAACATCGTTCAGGCGATTTCCTTTCGACTTTGAGAACTCTGTTGGAGTTATAAACCAGAAGATCAACGGAAAGAACCCTCGAATCTCTCTTCCGAGAGGGGGAGACACGACTTTACATCGCCAGTCCATCATTTCTGCGTGTTTATCTCCACCCACAGAGCTATAGTTGGGCAAGGAAGACATGATCTCTTTCCATCTGCGGTGTATGACTTAAAAAAAAGTTCAGTAATTCACACAATACGTTTGAATATTAATACATGAGTAAATAAATATATTTCAATAACGCGATTATACGTATCAAAAGGAAAACAATTAATTCAGAAGTATTATTCATATTTATCTTGTGAAATTATCCAATAATTCAATATAACTTTGCCTTGTGTAAATAAATTTTATAATACTTAAATTAATTTTAGTTATTACGATTTTCATTTTACTGATACAAACTTGTAAATTGTATTTAATTTTGTAATCGTAATTTTGATCATATTTTCTTCCAGGATTGTAAATTTCTCATATTTGTGGTTTTTGTGGATGTTTTTCCGAAGAACTAACCTCTGTATTTTTTTATATTATTTCATGAGTTGTCATAATAACCGATGTTGAGTCTGAATCAAATTTGTATTGGTTGAATGATAAATAGCAGTCAAATGATGAGACGCAGTTTTTGTAAAAGTCAAGAAAACAACTAGAACAATATTTGACACCTAAAAATTAGGAAACAATTAAAAAAAACATAAATTTTAATTTAACGACTAATATTACTTTATTGTTCGTAAATATATCAAATACATTTGTTTCTTATGTCATAAAAAGCAAAGATTCTAGATATTTTGTCCATAAAAAACTGCAATTTTCTACATAATTCGGATTTATTATTTGCTTACCGTATGTTTATGTGGAATTGTCTTTCGTATTATAGCTTTATGACTAATAGATTATTTATTTTATGTTCCTTGTATCTGTTATCCAACGAAAACAGACTTGCACGTTGACGGTTAAGAAAAAACACCTAAAAAATGAAAGTTTTAAGAAAAATCTTTAACATCGAACTATGCTACAGTTTCATACACTACGAACCGAATACTCACACTGTAGACAGGTGCACTACTCTTTTTAATCGCAATGACTAATTAGCTGTAGTAGAGTCGATAGCAAAAATGTAGACTACGATCACTCTACTATAACGTTTACAGCTGTGAATCACTTTCATTTCTATTTCCTTTCTACAATTCGTACACGTCAATAATCAATAAAATTTCGATTGCACTTTCTGGAATTATTTATCATAAATTATTGTCTTATTGGGTATCTATCTTAGGTTTACTTTGAATCTAAGAGTCTGTCTAACATTTTTTATTATCTCAAAAAGAAACGATTAGGATTTGATATAATCCAAAGCAAACCTAATAGTGTTTCGAAGTCAAACGGCATGAGTAAGATAGCAGTACGATTATTTTCACAATTAATTTTGCTAAGGGCGACCAACATTACCAATGAAAAATGGGATGCGCAGACATTGCGTAGAATGACCATAACGTTCTCACAGGTTCGAACTTAGTACTGACTTTTTTTAAAGTTTGGCTTGTAGAAATTAGTCTAGCAATAAGATTATATAGAAATTTACGTGTCATTACTGAAAATATTCAAACCATCAAAAAGTTCTGTTTTTTTCAAAGTTTGATAAAACCTTGTCATTCAGAGGCAGCTATTTGAACTATCTTCAAATTCGCACTCCCCTTCAAACGGAAAACCGGTACTTCCTCCAGCTGTGACAGAGAGACTTGGGAAACCACACGTGGAGGCGGCAACGAGCGATCGCCCGACAATTCTCCCAAAGCGCGCGGCCGCCCTCTCGCCCCGCCAGGAGCTCTCTGTTCCCCTTCCCGTCGCGTGGGGCTTCTTGTCCCCGCCGCCCCCGCCGCCTCCACCGTCCCCGGCACTACAGGCCTTATAAAAATGATAGCGCGCTCGCTTCTCTTTTATGGTTCCATCGCGGCCGCCCGTGGAAAAGCTGCTACGCCGCCGTGTTTACGCAGCTCTGGGGCAATATTTGGTTACGGCGGCGGCGGCGGCACCAGCTGCCGGCCGGCGGAGGCGTCGCAGAGGCCGACACCCCGGCCGGCGACTTCGGTGGGTCGTAAACCTCCCACCGGTACGCTCACTAAACACTGCGTGACGCTTTCACGTGATAAGGGCTTTGTAGTGCTTACTATACTTCTATACTAATATATAAAGACACAAGTGCGTTGGCTTACAGCGCGATGATCTCTGAATCGCTGAATAAATGTCCACGAAATATTTACGCTGGAATCCTCTAAAGATCTGGTGATGATTTCCAACAGTAAATCTTAAAATACGCTGGCGGAAAAATATATTGCAACACCAGTAAGGGCAGGAACAATCAACTAAGCTGGACGGAAAATTAGGAATGGAGGTAGAAGCCGTAATTAATATTTCACGGATGACTGACGCCCGATGACGTAAGGGAAGCGTGTCGAAATAGCCCGGACAAGCCACCAACTACGCGGCTTTAAAAGGCACTGTCCACTGCGATAAGACCCAGTCGGGACTTAGGTTGCCACGGCGTCACACTGTTCGTCCTTTAATTAACTAGACCCGTTTGAGCGGGGTCGCATTGTTGGGCTTTCAATCGTCCATATAAACCCCTCCCTGAGGGCGACGTTGGCAGATGGTAAGTCCACCCACGCCAAGATACGGTCACATGTGGTCCCCAGCGTGTCTCCAGGCAACAGTTGCTTTCTGCTCGACAACAATCGCGCATACGATAGCCCACCTGCCACTCACGCCGAACCATCGCCGGGCACAGTGCATTGTGTGGGCCAGATGGGACACGGAATGGCGTGCAGAAGTGATGAAAGCCGCTTTTGCCTGCACGCCCGTATGGTCGTGCGCGTATGTGTCCGGAGTGAGTGGGTGTGCTGGTGCGGGGTGCCATCAGCTACAACGCGCGTTTGTCTTTATTCTGAGTTCGAGAAGGGATCTTTGACCAGCGCTGGATGATCCCAACAGGTTGTGCGGTCTGTGCTGACAGCTTCCTTCTTCCAAAGGGAGGGCGGCGCACACTTCACTCTCTGCGATGTTCGTCCACTGCGCTGGCCGGCTCGCTCGCCGGATTTGTCCCCGATTGAGCAAGCGTCGGAACGATGACGTGACCCAAGCTGCGACTTCCCCAACAACTCTGCCTGCTCTGCGCGGGGCGGCGTAGGAAGCGTGGAACAGGGTACCACAGGACACCATTGGCCACCTGTACGATGGGGTACTAGCGCATATCAGGGCTTGTCCTACTGCCCGCGGCGGGTACACGCAGTATTGATGTGGCATTTTCGGTCCTGTTGTTGGACTTGCGAGGATTACATGGCTCTCTCCCTTTGATCATGAATAGTATTCTGTCTCTACACACTGTCTCTGTACGGAGGAATAAATTGTTCAATGTAATTGAGGTGTTGCTATACGTTTTTCCGCCTGTATACTATTTACGAAATACTTATTTTTCTGGACATTTTTCGCCTAGAATTGCATCACAGATTCAAAAGTGCATCAATGTTCAACAGTTTAGATGCGTGCCACCAGTGGATGGCAATAACAGAAATCTAGTACTGATTTCATCAATGTCCACAATTATTACAAAATTAATTGGAATAATCGAAGGGCATTTGCACGTCCGCTTGTGACCGTTGGAGTTTCTTCGTTCTGGACGTAGGTGGAACGTTTGAAAGAAAGCTGTGACCAAGAAGTAAAGAACGTCAATGTGCATACATTGGCTGTGTTACGTACCGGTATTGATGTTCCATATTACATTCCAACAGAGACATGAACACATTTTGAATATAAAATTATTTTAAAATGAGTTATTTTGAGAGAGTAAGATATACAATAATCCCTTTACAGTAATTGAGTACCTCTGAATGTGCGTATGTGCGTGTGTGCGGATCCGTGCTCACGGCTAGAACACTTCCCGAACACCAATCAAAACATCTAAGGTGTCATTAGACGCGTTTCGGTCTCCTGAGGGGGTACAAATAATTTATTTTCGGATTCGGCCACAAGATTCAAAGAAATTTCCCAAAACGTATTTTTGCGTGTTTTGGCGCTGCGATCGTAGAGAGTATGCCGCTAATGAAACCAACGCCACCTAAGAAGATCTATATAGGTTGCTTTGATTGAGCTCTAGTACCCAAAAGGCAATTTTCACTCCAGACAACATCTTTCGTCGTCACTCCAGACACGTCTTTCATGACGTTGGCAACACTGATTGTTCCATCTTTAAGTTAACAATTGAATTACCAAATGAATGGCGCAGCGGATTTCATTTTCATTTATATTATCGGATTTTAATAAGTCAATTGGTGAAAACCTATGAACAGTTTTGCCTTAAAACATTAAATTTGAAGAATTTCATTTCACGCAGAACACAAAACTGTGAGTAATGGTACAGAATGAATGATCGGTATGTTCGACTTCTCAATCTCACGTTCTGTGCAAATTAGTGCGCAAATACCAATTTTCAAATGAGTGTGACCCAAATTATTTATTCTTTTTAAACTTAATACCTCATTTACATAAACATACAAAACATGCCCCTTTAATGTTTATATACTTGTAGATACGCATACCAAATGATTAATTGAGCAATTTCAGAAGTAGAAGTGAACACAAATTAGGTTTGTAAAATTTTTGTATTTGTTCTGTTACGCTATCTCGAGAATAGAGGTCAACAAACAATCAAGATTTGAATTTATATTAGTTTTGAACTGAAACATTATATACCCTCCTAATATTTTTGAACACTAATGTTTCCCTCGATCATGTAGTTTGTCATTGTGCATCGCGAGAACTTGCATTGCGGGAACGGCATTTGTACACAACTCAATATTTCTCCCGACGACAACTTTATCGTTGTCAGAAAACAGGTTACTGATGTCCGAAACATTGCTATCTCAAAGAAGAAAAATGAGTTATCAAATTTGTGTATCATTTAACGTTTTCTTAAGCATTTATTATAATAAGACTTGGCTTGAAATTAGGTGTATACGAGTATAATTACATCAGCGCTGTTTCAATAGATACGACTGAACCTCCATTCCCATGCTCTGTGCCTGTTGTAGACACACTCAGAGTTATACTGCCCAAGTGTTAACCTAAATCCGAATATTGTAATACTTTTTACTGTAAACGGACACTTATTCAAAACGGAAATTATAATTACCTCAAAATTTCACCATAAATTCAACAATAATGTAGACTCAGCAGCACCGCGACAAAAACCTGAACACAATAACAATATTAAACTCTTCAAATAACATAAAAATATACACGTCGAGATGCATTGTTAAATTATCCATAAAATTCCCTGAAATGCGTAGACATTGCTGTTAGTGCTTAAAAGAAACACGTACCAAGAAAGTCATGTATCCACATTGTTACAATGGGACTGAAAGGAATGTTCCTGATTTAAAATGAAATTAGCAGCTAATTACAATGGAAGACAAGACCGGCGGAGCCATCCAAACATGTGAAGGTTTATTCAAAGGCAAGAGAGAGGCGCGTCGCGAATTTTATCACCTCCGATAGGCGTCACTTGCCATTGTAGTTTCTTAAATCTGTGTCAATGCTATTCTTTTTAAAACAAAGATAATGTTTATTAAGGAGAGGCATACCGATGACACCATACGTAGAGCATATGTATGCTGCTGCTATGTTCAAGCGATGCAAATCATGACGGTTATTCTATTCTTGTGTAAATAGAGCTGAGCATCTTCCCGATGAATCGCTCTGTTCCTCGGGCCCCAGGAAGAGCCTCCCCCCCGAGCAACTTCCACGTGAAACAGGTGCGGCCGTCTCCTTGGCCTCATCGATCGGCGGACGGGGCAAACTCATCGCACTTCATCGCCACACTCCACAGGCCTCTCGCACTCATAAAGGCGGTAAATCACGGGGAATCCCCGTGTTGAGTGCGGGCCGTGGTGGGAAGGGCAGGGGGCGTCTGGGAAGGCGAGCTGTTAACTGTGAAGGCGGGAGGGCGCTCGTTGCGAGGGAACGGGCAGTGCAAGCAGGATTGGTGGGGAACCGACCAGAAGTGCATAGTTGCCAACTTCTGAGATTTGAATATCTCTATTCAGCACGAGGGGTGCAATATCTCTAGAGGTTAATGAACGCATTCTATTACCAGGGATAGATAAAATTGAGTGGCCATGGAGAACGAGATTTGACAAGACTGCGTAATTGATCAGCCTATTACAAATAAAGGTGTAAAAGTTATGTAATAAACATGAAAAATGTCAATATAGAGTGAAAATAAAAACTCACTTTCCTAAAGTGCAAACTTCAAACAGGAACATATATCATACTTTTCTCGAGGTAATTTATTATTATCAAATGCTTTATTAAATACAATTTTGCACCTAATTATGACACATAATGTCATTTTATTGACAGTTTGGCTTTTAAATTTAAGTTCAGGTGCCATTTATTATCCCTGTTGTTTTTTAAATTGGCCCTCTTTTAGTGAAATAAAAGCTCTTTACCGGCGTAATGGAAAAGTTGATAATAAAATATGATAATAGCGACTAGTGGCGTATAGCATGTCACAGACTTTCTCGTACTAGTTAGTTTTCTAAATCCTTTAGACTGGTCTAGGTTTTCTATCTTGCTCTTACCAGCTACAATCTATCACCGCCTAAACTACCTTTGTCTTAAATGTTCTCAATTTTTCGGTGTCTTAAACATAAAACCGATATATTTCTGAAAAATTCAAGAAGAGAAAAACCTTTTCCAGTACATCAATTTTCATTGACAAATTTTGAACAGTTTCTAAGAAAATGGTGTTTAAGCGGCACTGTAAATGCGAAACTTTAATTTTTTCACAGAAGGTTTTTTCGAAAAATATTTTCGAAAAACTTCATTTAAAGTCATTTGAAAACCTTCAACTTACAAATGCAATAATGCATACAAATCGTAGAGAGAGTGCATAAAAAAGACGTAAGATAAAAAAATTACATTTGTCTATTTTTTAAAAAAAAGAACAAAAGAATACCCCAGTATGTACTTTATGTCATATCAAAGATTGACATTGATAGTGCTAATTGAACAATTAGCACTATCCTTTGGAGAATTTTGAAAAAGAAATATGAAGCAATTTTAAAAAATTTGCGTTTGAGGATTTCTGAAAATGCGTAACTTTGAGCTCATTTTCTCAGTCAATTATTTAGTTTTCGAGAAAATTTATCTGACATTATTTAAAGCAAATGTAATCGAAATAATAATGAAATAATCACTACTAATGTAAATAGTATTAACTGCGTGAGAGACAAGTGAAAGAAATACATTTCTGTAATTTTTGAACAAAGGAATGCAGCAATACGGCGTTCGCCATCTTTAGTATATTTAATACTATCACAACCAGAAATTTATTGAAAAAAGTTGGAGCAGTTTTTTAGAAAATCTTAGTTTGGTTATTTTTAATATAGAGCATATTGCAGCAAATAAAGAGCGTAAAAATTCCTAATATTTAAAAAAACCGGATGGCCGAAACCGTGAGAACGGAGTCGTGCCTATCGTTGACTCGACTATGGACCACTGCGACGGGTGTCGCCATGTCTGCGTCGACGGTTCTTCGCCGTCCGCTGAAGGCTGAAGGTGTCACGCATGGCACCGCGTCGATTTCCGATGACAGAAACAATATCACCAGCGCCCGAGGCAGCAATGGGCATGTTGATGTGCTCACAGGTGTGAAGGGTGGCAAAATGTGGCGTTTTCGGTTGAGTACCGCTTCAATTTATAGTATAGCAATGGTGTTCGATGCTTCCATCACAATCTATCAGCCAGCATTACTTCTAGGCTGTCCGGGTGACGCCGCGTCGTTGGCAGATAGGCCGACGTTTCGCCTGTCATGTCGCAGGCTTCTTCAGGGTAGTTACACAGGGCGTGTCACTACCCTGAAGAAGCCTGCGACATGACTGCGACATGTCGAAACGTCGACCCATCTGCCAATGACGCGGCGTCACCCGGGAAGCCTAGAAGTAATGGACTCGAGCCGCGGAAGCCTACGTGTATATCAGCCAGCATTGTTTCGTGCCATAACAGACAAACGCCAAGTGTGGTGGTTTGGGGGGCCATTGGCTACAATGTGCGATCTACGTATTGAGGGCAATCTAAATAGCCACAAATACATTAAAGTGGTTTTAGAGTCAGCTGCACATGACAAAATTCAGCAGGACAATGCCCAACGTCATATTGAGGGGAATATGCAAGCTTTCTGCCTAGAATGACCGGTACCACTGTTACCCTGACCATCACATTCGCCCCATGTGACACCAAGGCCGCTAGCCGAATCGTCTGGAGCCAACCTCACCTTTGACGGCATGACAAACTAAGTTGAGTGAACTTAAACTTCAAGAAAGAAGAAAAAACATAAACACTACAAACTTTCTCTGGTCATTCACCTTACTACTAACGCACTTAATGCACTTGTATTAAGAAAGTTTAAACGTCAATTAATTTATAAATGTATATTGCCTTTCATTCACCTCAAAAAAGGAACCAATCCCCTGAATCCCGCTCTGATGCCGTATGTAGACGTAATCGCTACACGGCAGCTCCTTCCCACCCACAACCGCGTCATTGCACTTTGCCACCATCCGCTAGCAATCGCTGCAGCCCCATCCACTCAGCCACCCCCGCCCCCTATCATCGACATCCTCGTCGTAGAACCTCAAACATCCCCCTCTTTGGCGCTCCACCTCCCACGCTGCCTCCATCGCCCCCCTCGTTCCCCCCTGCCGCCCAACGCGGCCTGATTTACGACCGATGCACCGCCGATATAAAAGTCGGCGGCGCCAAAAGGCTTCCCCTTTACGACACTCGACACAGCCGGCACTCGCTCGCCGGGGCCTCGGGCGGCGGCGGAGCCGTTACCTGCACCTAGCAGTCGGCGCGGGACTACGCTCGCTCTTGTTACATCACAGATAAACAGCTCTCTGAAGGAAGGCGGCTGCAAACGA
>BOPP01000087.1:4226464-4246466 GCA_017312745.1 Gryllus bimaculatus | reverse complement strand
TAATAATTTCAAGGGGACTTTCAAAATTGGAAAAGAAAGCTCTCAGTACACCTGTTTTCAGTACACCTGTTTTCCGTACACCTGTTTTCTGATTATTTAATTTAAAAAATTGTGATTTCATTGATACTTTCATCAAATATCTAGTTGAAGAGTTCTAATTCATTTTGAATATTTTGTATGATTGTCATCTATTGAAAGATTGTCAAATAGTACACGCAGAAATAATACTTTACAATGTAAGTGACATGCAGATTCAAAATGCTCCTGAAGAAAACCACACAAAATGAGTTTGCAAAACGTAGCATGCACAGTATTTGAGAACAAGAAAATAAATACTGCAACAATTAAAATATTACAACAAAGGTCACATTCTCTGATAGTTTCGGTCTTAATAATATTCTTTAAGCTACCAAACAGAAACTGACATAACAAGAAAAAAATAATTAACATTATTTTCTTATGTTTGTCAATCGTCGCTAATTTGGAAATCACAATTAGTAGGTGGTGTATCAAACTCATAGTGGTTTCAAAGAGAAAATAACCACAATACCGCAAACGTCGATTGTTGGAGTCCTCCGCAACATAAACAAACCGTGCAAACGTTTGACGTTTTCTGTGTTATGAAAGAATATCCCCGTCCGTCAGCCTTGACGCGCGAGAGATCCCGCGGTGAGCTTCTTTCGCCCGCCGCCATGAGCCCGCAGCCCAAACACCGCCCTTAGCCACCTGCGCGCCAGCGGGGCGCGGAGCAGCGCAAACAGGGCGGCGCGCGCTCGCCCAAGTGACGTCCGCGGGGCGGGGAGCGCCGCTTTGAATTACATCTCCCAATAAGCGCGGGGCAAACGTTATTGCGCTCGCGAAGCACGGAGCCGAATCGCGGACCCCGCCGCCGCCGTTGGCAAATGGCACTGCGCCAATATTGGGCATGTAAACCAAGTTTCGGATACACGCCGGTTTCATTTCCATGAGCCACATTTTTGCGCTTCGCAGTCGTGACCGCCGCCGCCGCCAGATGTCGGGTGCTAGCTCAGCGACTCGCCGCCGCCGCGAGTGGGTGACCCGACCGCCCTGCCGCCACGGGACACGCCTCGGCTGCGCCCTTCGGGGGTCGGCCCTTTTCATCGCTCGTATTTATGCACAGTTCGACTCTTTCCACTCGGTGGTCCTTGGCACTCCTCGTCACCCCTGGCGTAGCGTCATCACCTCCTCCAATTCATTATTTCGATTCCTTGAGCCTTTCCATCTTTTGGTTTGATTCTATTCGATGGTGAATGGCAGTTGCATCGGATCCAACTTAATAACTTATCTCATACTGAGAACTTATTTTCTTCTATTACCGTATTGCATTCTTCTCGTAGCAAGTTTGGTTGACGTTTAATGACACAGTATTCCAACTCGACATTACAACTGAGTTCCCGTCAATGCTATCAACAATGAATCCACCCTAACAACTTCACGTCCGTTACTCATAACTCTCCGTAATTTCATTGTCAAAGACAATTTTAAAGTTTTTACATAATATTCCTTAGGAAAACTCATTCATTGTAAGTGACTAAAGCAGTATCGCGTTACTTACACTGTTTCAAATAAAATCCAAGAGAGTTTCAACTCAATAACAAGTGCGAGTTTCAAATTATGTTATTTAATCCAGATCGAGACATTCACAAGTATGATACTTTCAATCAATAACTCATTTACTATCTGACACGAAAGTTTTATAGATTTAGATTTTCTTGTCATCTACATTATTTCTTTTAACTTTCTAATTACTATTCTCAAATTACTTTTTGGCAGGTTAGCATTGCATACGAGTCATTATTTCAAACTCAATACTGCCTCCTTTGTCGCCTGCGTTTTTCCACCCGATTCCTGCGGGGCTCTCGCTGCTAGGTCCTTCTAGACGGAAACTTTATGCCCGCCCTCGCGCCCCGACTTCACCCCGCCCTCCGACCCCTTAGCCGTCCCGGTCCGTCGCTCAACTTACCCCGCGCTCGCGCGCCCCTCCTCACCCCGCCCTCGACCCCTTCACCGCCTGCGCGCCCTTCACCCCGGCACCTTTCGGCCCCCATACGTCACCCCGCCCTCGCCCCCAACTTCACCCTGCCTCGGCGCCCCTTCAACCCCGCCCTGCGCCCCTCGCTTTCACCCCGGCGCTCGCAGCCCCATTACCCGCCCTGCGTGTGGGTGGGTCCCGCCGACCCGCCGGCCGTTGGGTCGTGGACCATATCTGATTTATTGGATTCGTTTATTGCTTTCTGCAGCTTTGTGCAATAAGATGGTCCTGGGATAGAATGCAGTGAGCGTTCGCAGACAATAGACCTCGTCCGGACCGAAGGTCCTTGAACGAGGCTTGACTTGCGTGGATCTGCAGGGCAAACAACGAGCATGTTCGCGTGTAAAATAACTTGTTTCTCTTAATCCGTAGAATAAAGGATATTTGAAGTAAAGTGTTACTACTTCATTACAGATTTAAAGCATGTATATACAAATTAAATCAGATATTCTTTTCTTTGGTGAATAATACATTTGAATAATACATGTACTCGGAATCGTAATCACATGGTAATTCATTTACCATGTTTGAAAATTAAATAACAAAATTGTGACCATGAAGTAAGCCGAAAAAAAGTAAGAACATGTAACATTTTCTGAGTGCAAATTTAGGAATAACACGCAAGTGATTTGCACGTCACTTATAATGGTAGATTATTTATATTGTGACCGCTCAGCCAGAGCCGGCTGAAGCGACCCAGTCCAGAGAATGAAAGACATCTTGTTCACACGACAACCGCCAGATTTCGCACCGCAACGGAGCGACGGCGTGTGGCGCTAGGAGAAGACCGCAACCTGAACGCGCTGTGGAGCGTCGCAGGGGAACGGGAGTTCGGAGCAGGACCTCGCAACGCCTTTGTCACTGCTGCGTAGTGCTCTTCGCGAGAAAAGTGTTCTTGTACGTGGGGAGAGCAGGCTGACTTGAAATTCGGGGCAAAACTTACAAGACGTAAAAAAATATTTTGAAAAGCTCATAAAGGTAAATACAAAATTATTCAGAGAACAATTTACGAGGAAGAAGAAAAAGTTACTCTTATAACGTTTATGATGCTGATGAGAGTAATTCGATCCACAGAGCTTTTTTTAAAAAAATATATGAGAGTGTGAGAAAGCCGAATAAGTTTCTGGGGCGATTGGAACATTTCTCGTCTACCTTGGCACATGGTCGGAGAATTTCAGGGGCGATACGGAGGTGCCGGAGAATCTACAGCGAGGGCTCCTGGTACTCCACGTTTTTGGACGTGGACGAAGGAACCGCGACGAAAGAGTCGTTGTTTAGTAAAAATAAGGTTGTTACTTCTAGTATTATTTTAGTCAGTGGAGGAGTGAGAACACGATTGTGATTTTGAAAGCCATAAAAAATTCATAAAATTGTATAAAGTAATTAAAAATTCTAAGCAACGTGAAAAGCCTTTACAAAACGCAGTCAAATCATTCATTGCGTGAATAATTTCTCTAGTTTCCATTGCACAGCATGAAACCTTAAACCAAGAAGAAATAGTTTGAATCAATTAAGGTTATAGATTTTGTTGATGCAAGTCAAAGACGAAATGAGCTGAGTTTGTGTATGAATACCTTTAAAAAGATTAATAAGCCTATTGAATTTCATTGTAATTTAAGACAGGATGTTCTAATTGAGAGTGATTGCATATTGTTTCCGTGTTATGTTTCCTGTATGGGATTTGAAGGATTTTTGCGTTTTCTTCGTTTGGCAGTAGTTATATGTTTCTACGCTTTTTTGAATACATGTGTTATGTGTTAAAGCATATCATGGTCTTGTTCAATTTCCAAAATCTCGGGTATGATCCACCTTACCTTGAGATCCAAAGAAAGAAAAAACTTATATGTGAAGGTTAAAAAATAATAAATTGGGCAGACACATTGCCGTTCGTCCACCTAAGCAGATTTCTACATACAATCACCGGCCCTCAGAGGAGGGGAGTGTTGGTGATTGATGCACCACTCTATGGGCCAGCCGGAGTGTTTGGTTTCAAAAATGGAAAAGGGTGGTGGTTGCATCTGGCAGCACTACGTTCGGTTCGAATAACCGGGTGGTTGAATATTTTGTCTAACGTTTTTAATATTTTGACATAAAGGGTGTACAAATAGATAATAAGAGTGGTAAAAAAACAGCGTCAAATAGTCGCTGCTCAGAAACACAGTAAATGGTTTTTAAAAAGTAGCGCGCACACAGTTCAAGGAGAACCAAAATACGTTCTTTCGCATTCTCACAAATGAAATATCACAACAACAACAAAAAAACAATCTTCAGGAATACTCAGGAACACATGCTGTATTGAACACGGATACAAAGTAGAATAGTTCATCACATACTACATTCAATAACGCAACACCCAAACATCAAACTTTTTAAACCAAGTGAGCTCTTTCTTGGAGCCTTGATGTCATGTGCCAGCTGTTGTAAGCAGTGACGCACGGATTGTGTGAATTGCATGTGCGGTACTATAATGGACGCAATACAATACAATTAATTTTTTTTCATTTGCAATCGAAATTGTTTGAAAGCTTTTATTTTCTCGCTACCTCTTACATAGCAGAGAGAAATTTATTTAATGCTTCTGGAAACTGGTGCTATAAAATGGCACATATTTCTTCGTACATATTACTCTTCTAATTTCTTTTAGTCTGTAGTAGCGGTCTGGTTAATAGCACAGAAATGTAATATTTTAATATTACGTGGCTGCTTGCAACAATGCGAGAAAGTATGTGCTGTTGCAGTTTTGTAAAAGAGATGTAAATCACAATAATAACTTATGTGTCTACATCTAAATGAAATAATATAGTCATTCTAAAATGTACTGTATTAACATACTGTTTGTTTTTTGTTCTTTCATTTGCAGAATGTGAATACAATGTCACAATTGCAATTGCTTTGGTTATACAACTACTAGTCGCGCACATTATCTTATGTCTGAGCTCATTAGCGCTCAACCAACTCGACTCGGCACGGATTGAAGAAAACATTGGTCTCACTCGGAACGACCGAAAAGGTTATTAGGGCTGTTCACCCTTTTTTCGAATGAATTCAGCGAGAGTTTTCAGTGTTCCTTAATGTTCGGTGTGTTCTATTTGCCTTAATATACAAATATATTTGCTTTCCAATGACTGGCTGAAGTAGTAAATTCGAGTCGGGCGGGTCATCCCTCGTGGCTTTGCGTTTCGGATTTTGGTTTTGATTTCATTTAGAAATCATTTAAATTCTGGCAACGATTGTTTTTACTTTCTGGAATACGTAACTGTGTACGGAGTAATATACGTAGTATAAAGAAAGTCATAAGTCATGTAAGGCTCCGGAAAATCGATTTCAAGACTTTAAAACGGAAATACATATTTTGGAATCCCATTATGCCGAAAAAGTGTTGTTTTTTTCAAAACGCCCTTCCGTCCATATGACCCTCAGACCGTCATTACGTCTGTCTGTGTACCACTACCGTCTATCTCGATTCAAAGCACTGCGAGATTTTCAAACTTTTCTAAAATATCCGAAAACTTTTTTTTAATTCTTTGAAAGAGTAGTTCAATATACACTTTTAAACATGATATAGCCTGCTTTTTTTCACTAATAACACTGAGTTTTCAAGCTCTCAATAGTGAAAATTGTGTTCCTACTATTTCTAAATTGAAGATGGATTTCTTCATTTCAAGTACAATTTTTCCTCAATAGTTCTTTCATTAAAGTCATGAACATTTTCTGGCAACTTTTCAGGAGGCCAGGAGGCAATCGGAAGTGGGCGAGGTGGTTGGTGGCGGTGCGGCAGGTGGGGCGAATAAGCGTTAGAGGTGAAAGGCGGTGATTGAAGTAGGGCGGCTCCGAAGGCGGGCAGGAGGTGTCGTGGCCGCTTTGAGGCGTGGTGGGGCGGGGTGGGTGGGCGTCGGCCGCGGCGGACGGGGCAGTGGTCGGGGGCGTGAGTCGCGCAGTCTGTGTGGTGCGGTGCGGGCGCTGTCAAGGGCAGGCGGTGCCCTGCGCCCCACGTGCCGCTTCCGGTCTAGCTGCTCCCTCGATTTGTCTCCGGCGCCGCGCGTTGAAGCCACCTCCCTGCGCGGCCCTCGGCCGCTCTGCGCTCACGTGGTCTTCGGTGGGTAGGGGACGAGGATGCCGTCTTGTTCTTGGGTTTGCCAACTTATTGACCTGTGTATCATCAATGAAAACCATCTGTCTCGCCTTTGGGCGTTGTGTCTGGTTCCTCTGAACAAGATTCAGTAACATTATTTTCTTATACTATTATCCAAATACAGGACGTAGACTTTCAAATTTTACTTTATCTGTTCACGTGCAAAGCGTAACTCCATATCTTTTTTAAAACCTATCAAATCACTAAACAGAGTTGAATCACATAGCTTATGAGGATAGATAAATGCTTATGAGGGATAAATAGAGTTGAATCATATAGCTCATTTACTCTATCCACTTTCAGTATACACTCAGCAAATGAATGGTAATGAATGAATCTGCATTCTGCCGAGATTTTATAATTCACTTTCTTAAAAATGTATTTTTCTGAATGGTTCTTAAATAACTCTCAGTCATATTTCAACCCCCATGTCTGAAATTTGCCTGCCTCCGCCCCTGCCTCCGCCACTGCCTCCGACCTCTCGTCGCCCCGCCTTATCTCACCCACACTCCGTCTCTCTGCGGCTACTTTGCAATCCCTTCCTACCACAGCCAAGACCCGATTTCCCCCCTCCCACATTCATCTCCCCAACAGTCACCACCCCGCCTCATGTGCACCCTGTGACCACTTTCACTACAGCTTGCAAATATACTGCAATCGCCGTGCCTGGCCCATCCCGTCTCCGTTGCCTTCCCGGTCTTCCTCTCTCGCTTCTACCGTCCAGCATGCTCCGCCTCGCGACCGATCTTCCACCCGCCCACACGACTCCACCCGCCGACGTCGCGCGGCTTTATCTCTGTCGCTTGTTAATTTTGCCGCTCAGCCTAGCGTGAGGGCTCCGCAGTCTCCCCTTATTTTTGTTGTGCGCTGAAAAAGACGCAATATTTTTTTCACCCGCTTTCCGGAGAAGTAAATGCATGAGTGAATGCAAACGTGAAACGTCACTCAGGTGATGCAGACATGTGTCGGCAACGACTGAAATCAAGTCATTTCGAAGCAGCCCGCGAGTAAATTCGTTACCCCTTTCGTAAAAATTAAATGAACTAACAAGGAGTCACAGAGATAACGTTGACAAATCTAGATTACACAACAACAAGTACGGAAAAACGCGCACAGGTAGTTTTGATACCTTAATTATGAATGAACTAAATATTTTACTGCTAGATAAATTAATATAAGTCTTCATTGTGCATTGTCCATCATAAACATTACTTTACTTGGTAGTACATTTTGTTTAAATCCATGAACTTCATTCGTTTTCAATCTTTGATTTTTCAAGAATCAAAACACTATCCATCTTAGTTGAGTGGATATCTCCGAGAATCGTTCTGTTTGTTCTCGTGATTGGTTCGGTCTTAAGTTTTTATATGAAGTGGTTGCGTGTTTGGGGTTTAGCTTATTTTAATAGTACATGAATTTAGAACGAATTATATTAGTGGTATTTAATTGATTTCTTGATAAAGTTGGTGAAATTTCTTGATAAAATCAACAACGAGAAAAGGAAAGATCAGGCAAACATCCAAAATAATAAGGAAATCAGTTGAATAGATTTCACAAATATGTTCGGAGACGCAAGGGAAATTGAGAAGTTACCGTAATCAAAATTGAAAATTTAAACATCGCAGAAGACATAAATAAAGCTAACGCATTCAATGTATATTTTTTACTAGTAAATAATCTCAACGATGGACAGATTCAAATTCAGACAACTGTGAGAAACGAGTACTACTTTTCAATAGAATCTAACAAAGAAAGAATATTGAAAAAAAGTTCTAAAAACAGGAAATATTGCGACCCGCACGGCATAGCTTTCGAAATAATAAAACTTGGAGGAAAAGCTCTTATACCCCATTTAGGGCGATTATTGAATACAAATCTCGCATTTCGTATTATTCGTATTTCCAGAAGGAGCACTGGAAAACCGCAGTCGCGGTACATCTTTTTAACGGAAGGAGCAAGACTCGCGTGAAGAGCTACAGACCTTTTGTATTGCGTCCGTTGTATGCGAAATTGTGGAGCACCTAGTGGAAGAATATATTCGTCAAGAAAGGGAAAAAGAGAGTTGGTTCTTTGAAATCAACGCAGCGCCAAAACTATGTGCATTCCATCGGTTAATATATGCAATTGACATCAAACATTCGTGAGATTCCTTTCGTTGTAAGGTAACAGTTTCAATAGCGTTTCATTTCATTACCGACCTCTAACATCCACACTTCAGATACGATAAACACTATTGCTTTTCAACAAAGAAAGCCTTAAAATTGTCTTGTGATAAGGGAAGACTGACAAGTCTGAGAATCATGGCATGAAAAGCCGCGTGTTTGTGAGCAGATGGATGTTGGTATGTGTTGTGTATGGAAGTGGCTGCCTGTGTGTGGGTTTTCTAAAAGCATTGAAGGTGTGTCTGTTGTCTGTTGTCTGTTGTCTATTGTCTAATCAACCTCGTTAGTATAAACCACTGTTTACACCGAAAACGTAAATATACGCTGTAGAGATTTAAGGCTTCTAAGCGTGACGTCACAAAGATGGCCACCAGCGCCAAGGGCTGAAATGTTGGTGGCCCTTTTAGTACAGACAAGCGCTGAGCGGCAAACATTTAATAGATTGCCCAAGAACATCTTATTTTACAGAAAACGGCGTGAGGTACGTTTCTTTTACGCCTCAAAAGTTTACTTTTTAAAGCCCTTGGACGCTTTGTTTAGGAGTTATTTAATGATATACATTCAAAAGAAATTCGAATTGCTGTTGCGTGTTGCATTTGTCATGAATATTTAGATGAGATTTTTAAAGAAATCCTCCAAATTTTTAAAGTCAAAGTGCCATGCTTCTCGTATCTGTGAAGTTCTCGAGACCTCATTTATACAGATTGGTTGCGTGTGTTGAGGATTGAGAGGCGTGAATAAATGAAATATGGTCTTAGAATATACTGTTAAAAAGTATAAATAATAGCGATTTCTATAAAATAAACAAATACAATTACTCTAAGAACTCTTGTTTTGTGAAGCTGTCAGGAAAAGGCTCCACACTCTTACCTAAACCGGTGAAAGACAGGGGTCTTGCTTCTAAGGTGTGTTAACAGAAATGTTAGCGCAACACATTTGTTTTGCATGGTAGATACTCTGCTGATAAAATGTGCCAAGTGAGTCGATTCTTTGACCATCTTGGGTCTGTTTTTTTAAGCACTTAAACAATCATATCTTCGATGTTGCTTTTGACAGCGAGAACGGGTTTAAAGATTATGTTGCATCATTCAGACTGCGAGTTACTGCAATAGTATCCTATAATTATAACTTTCTTAGAAGGTGTGTTTTTATTCTATAATATATTTATTTTTTCATTTTGAAAGTTAAGAATTATTACACGTTCTTGGACTACAGAATTGCATACCGCTGTGAGAGTAATTATAATTCTGCTAGTTATCTATATCCCAAATTTAGAACTCGGTATCAAACACCAAAATTTCTAAAAAGTATTCTCTTCTTCTACCATAATAGAAATATTTTTAGTTTTAACCTGAACAACGGATGTGGAAATGCGTCTGCTTTTAACTCGCGTTTCAGCCATTAGCTAACAGACACAGGATTTTCTTTTTCATCGTGCCGCGCAGTTCTATCACACCCTATATTTTTTCCATCAGTTTTCTTCCTTTCATTACTCTTTATCCCACCCGGCATTAGGACAGGCGAAAAAGGCTCCGGAAAAGAGAAGGCCGAATAAGTATTTTCAACGCCCACTGCGTCCGTTGTTATTTGGTTGCGAGCATCGAAGAATTCATTCGGTCTGCGGGAATGAAAGGAATCGCACGTCTTCAGCCATTGGGCCCTCTCCTTTGTATTGAGCGAGTTCTCACGCTCCTTTTATTATTTTTGTTCTGTTCAGTTCCCTGCATGCAAAGAATTCCTTGGGAACTTAAAGGAAACTTTCTCATGCGCCTATTTACTCGTTATATATTTTTCTTCTTTTTCGCGAGTCGAGAAAGGGGAGGTTTCGAGGGAGCTCTGGACTGGAGGATTGCTTCTGCCTCACGCAAAATGATTTCCCCGCCCTGCGAGGTCGCCTGTCTCTCCCACCCGACAGTATTTTCTTCGTCGCAACGAGAACACCACCTCGCAACGCAAGATTTGGGTGCGAGATGATTGAATATTTAGAGTTTCCGAGCGCGTCAACTGCCATGATCATTACTCACGTGGGTATAGTGCACGATATAACCCAATAGAAATTCTTCCCTCTCTTGAACGAGAGGTCCAGGATCGACATACATGTCGGCAAGTAGTTTCCCCTCTAGTTATCTCTCCAGTGTGGCACCGCCTAAATGTGTAGACGAGATCTAACTGACCAGTGATATGTATTGATCCCTACTTACCTGTTATGCATTGGATATCGTAGAATATTCATGCATGCACGAGTTCGTATTAAAATAAAATTAATTTTTGGAGTATTTACGATCGTATCAACATATAGCTAATTAGTGACCACTATTGGATTTAACGTCATGTTTACTGTGAAGATGACATGATATGGTGCTGATAGGGGTGAAAGGGCGAACACAAATACAACCATGCCCGAGGCGGCATCAAACCCGCGATCCTTAAGTCCGAGATACTCGTACCTACGGCACTATTGCTTAACGACCTCGGCCATTCGGATGCGCTCTTACTATTTGTAAACTTTTACCCCAGACTTCATTAGAGACTGACCACAGCCAGTAGTTTATATTTTGGTATTTAGTGTATATAAAACAACGCGAATTAAACATTAAAGAGTGTACGGACGAAAATTCAATACAAACGAGTCACGGAGTCACGTCGTTAATATTTATTTAGTGGCAATTTACTCCCATCATTATATTTATGAGTACATCTGCTTTAATTAATGTAATATAAAATTTCTCGAAAACTCAATTTTTTTGGTCAAAACTAGCTCATGACGTTCCCCGAATATTTTCAAAATTTTCTCAAAAACAGTATTCAAATACATTTTCTCTATTTTTTATTTAAATTCCTTGTGAGAATAGAGTAAAATACACTTATGAAGGTGGTAGAGGTCCGATTTTCACGGTTTACTCTGAATTTTCGGAACTAAATTTATGAAATTTTTAAAGCGTCTTCCTAAAACTACGAAACAGAAAATAGAGATTTTTCCTTCATATAAAATTTGTTTTCCATAGTGAGTTCTTTCATTACAGTCATGTACATTTTTTGGAAAATTTAAGCAGTTTTCACGCAATATTGTAAATAATATGTATAATTTTTTTAAAAAATTACAAAAACCAAGATTTTCTCAAAAACGTCTCCAAAGCTTTTCTTTAAAGTTTTGGTAGGGATGTTTGGTAGATAATGCAATGTTGCACTATTCTTTTGTGTTTTCAAAAATATAAAAATATAATTCTTTTGTCTTTCTCTCTTTTTGTGAATATTTATACAAGCGGTAATATGTTCATGTACTATATTTAAAGCACATGTACTCATAAATAATGTCATATAACGTTTGTCAACAACTCAACCATTTTCTGTGAAAATTAGTTCAAAACTCTTTATTCTCGGAAACGCTCAAACGCTATTTTACCAAAAACGGCCCCAAATGATTTCTTCAAACATTTCAAAAGTATGGTGCTAATTGCACTCTTTAATATGACGTAAAGGTCAGTTCGATGTATATTTTTATTTTTACAAAAATTACACATTTTGTTTTAAAGATCTCTCACGCCGTTAATGTGCACATTTCTAACAATTTGTAACACTTCTGTGTTTGCCTAGCGAAATTTATTTTCCGCAGCATTACATAACTTTCTCTACTTACTGCGTATACCCCGTACGTATACGAGAAAGTAAACGATTAGTGCTGCATAATGTCGTGCTGCAAATTGTGTCATTTTTGTTATCTATTCTGGTCCAGCTATTCGAACTTTCCCCTTGCCAGGTGTCTCTATCGTCGCCCAAATTACTTTTTTTTATTTTCTAGTTTTTTCGGCTTCCGAATTGTAGATTCGAAATATTTCTTTAAGAAAACATCATCCAAAATGGCAATTTTCATTAAAAAATTTGGAGCCTTTAAAAAAAAATAACGTTTAGGCTTACTGTAAATGTGAAATTTGAAGCTCTTTTTGTTGAAGCTCTTGATTTTTTGAAAAAATGTATTATACATGGTTTGATTCACTTTAACTCACAAATAGAATAGTGTTCACAAAAAGTTGAAAATAAGCATTTTAACAGCGTTAACATAAAAAAATTCATTTGTATATTTTTTTTAAAAACAAAAGAATACCCACAAATGAACTTAAAGTGAAGTGAATTTTAAAGAGTGCAATTAGCACTCTTTGTTGCAAAAGAGCAAATAAAAATGTTGTACTCAAAAAATTACACTCTGTGAACAAATCGCCGCTATTAAAACATTTAACTACATGAGAGACAATACAAAAAATTAAATGTTTGTATTTTTTGAAAAAAACAACAACAAAGAATAGAGAAATACCACCATTATGCCGTTATATAGAGTGCATTTTGCACTACTTTTAACAAAACTTGAAACGAGGCGTGCATGAAAAAATCTTGTTTTTGTAATTTTTTAAATTTACATATAAGATGCATAAGGAAGGGTCACCATAAACGTCGTGAGGCTAAAGAATGTTCCGATTCAAAAAGTTGTGCAGACATACGCTTAAAGAAAGAATAACCAGGGTAGTAAAGTCAAGAAACAGTTGCTCACTCCCATTTGGTCATAAACATTCTTTCAGGATCAAGGAAACTCAGTAGTGGGAATTTTTCTTCCTAAAGTGCGTAATATCGCGGAAAATGCGCCCAATTCATATCAATTACTGATATTATAAAAAACCCACAACAAACATTTTAGGAAGCCACAAAGTTCGCTGTGGCCATGACCAGAGAGTTATAAGAGCGTGTGTACAACAACATAGCCTCTGCCTTTAACATACGCTTTCAGTTATTTTCAATATTTGGCACATTTCGGAACTGATTGTCATAATTTTACTCGTGGAATAGTCCTATTAAATATAACCCGCGGTTTAGAAATTCTCAGATAAACCCTATCCTCGCTTATCGAGTTGGAGATTTATGGCAATTTCCAAAGCACTCGTGGTATTATCTATGATAATACACTGAAAAAATTGATTATACAATATGTTAAAGTATCGGACGTTATGCCCTATGTAAGAAATGATATGGAGTATGTTTAACAGAACCTATTTTCAAATTTATTTATCACGAAATACTTTTTTGCATTTCTACTATATATTAATTGTCCGAAAGCATAGCAAGTTGCTCAATGGATGTTACACGTAATATCACATTATACACTCACAATTACATAATAATATTTCCTATTAAGTATTGAAATTATTAAGAAAAGGTTTGCATGTGTCCGATCAGTCACGTGAGCGATTTTTCATACTCATTGATTACAAAACATATTGAGTAGAATTACAGGTGATTAACACTTAGAAATGAGCCATCTTTCCATTTTTTAAATGCACAATTCTGTGATAGAAATTTAGCTTCATGAGAAACGTTTAATGAAAGTAAACGTCCTGGGCTCTTTGAAATTTAGTATTTATGACTTGTCTGTTTACATCTGTTACATCCACTACTTAATTCACTTGCTCACATATTGTCATCTCCTTTTCAACATGACTTGATTAATTTCTTACGATATTCTCTTTAGGGATGATATTGAAATTTCTTAAGATATTATTTTTAGAGAAGATATTGAAATATTGTAAATCTCTCGTGAAAACTATCCTCGAACTCGCTTGTAAGTTCGATTGACTGACACGCTCCTCATCCCGGACAGCTACGAATAAGTTTAAAAATCTGTTAAAAATAGTCTTATTTCTAAACACACAATTAGGGATCTGAATGGACCATGAGCAACACTATTTACTATGGTGTATCACTTGAAACCTAAAATTATCACACAGCAATACTAGATTGCTAAAATTGATAGTATTATACCTCGTATTATTTATTGGAATAAATTCCACCTCCAGCATGTCCTGCACTCTCTTTTCCAGCCGGTAGGAAGCCGCCTGTAATGCAAAAAGAGGCGTTATTGAAATTCCAGATGTGCAGTGCTGTCCCACCTTCATAAAGCAAGGTTCCTGCACTCGCACCGCATGCGAGGAAGCCGGAACGAACGCGCGCGGTAATTGATGGGGCGCGTGTCCGCTGCGCTCGCCGCCGCCGCCACCTCCGCTAATAGATTCCCTGGCGCCTTTATCGCCGTCGCCAGCGCAGCCTCCTGCATTACCGCCCAGCGCCCACCCGCCCACGCCCGCGCCGCGCCGCGCCCGCGCCCCACGCCCACGCCCCCCGCCCGCGCCCACGCCCGCGGGCCCACGCCCGCGCCCGCGCCCCGCCCAGCCCACGCCCAGCCCACGCCACGCCCGCGCCCCACGCCCGCGCCCGCGCCACGACCACGCCCACGACCACGCCCCGCCGCGCCCGCGCTCACGCCCACGCCCACGCCACCCCACGGCCCGCGCCCACGCCCACGGCTCACGCCCGCGCCCGCGCCCGCGCCCACGCCACGCCACGCAACGCCCACGCCAACGCCCCGCCAACGCCTGCGCCAACGCCCCGCCACGCCCGCGCCGCGCCCCGCGGCCCACGCCCACGCCCACGCCCACGCCCATCGGCCGGACGCATCCGCTCGCCTCCGGAACCGGGCCTGGGAACCGGGGGCAAATAGCAAACCTCAATGCATTCGCGATGAGTGCTAAATGTGGACAAATAAAATGGTTTGCACTGATACACATTTCTGCAACCCGATTACGTTCACCGGCTGTGACGATCAGCGCCTCTCCAACGTTCCTTGACCGGAAGGCGTAGGATTGGTGGTGGATTTGCGCACCAACTAAATTTCTGGCTGAATTTGAACGTTGCAAGAAAAAACGCAACGCCTGGCAGGAATTTAGCTGCCGGCTGTTTTTTCGATAATGTATCGGTTGGTTTTTCTCGATCAAAATCAGACCAATGCTCTGAAAACCCTAAAGTATTGGTCCATCTGCCGTGATACGACCTTCTGCTTTCTATTATTGTGCTCACCTCTCTCCTTACCCGAGCACTTACACTGACGATGAACTATAATTCCACACATTTCGAAGTGTGGCTGTGATAACAAAAAATGAGCCAAAATATCAGAAATAATTTGTTGACCACCCACTGGATTATTTCTATAAGAAATCTCAGCAATGAATAAGGATCGAATAAGGTTCTAAATTTTATCTCTCGTTACTTATGGTTGATTTTCGCCATTAAGTTTCTAATACTAATGATTTGCTGAACACGTGTAAAAACTACACTCGGCTCACTAATTATTGGGTGACGTTGTGAAGAAAACATTATTCTAGTAAACACAACTTTGAACGACCGGCCTCTCTCAACTGTGTTGTTATTCCGCATTGCAGATCCAGTGGCGTATGATTATGACTGCAGAATTACTAGTATTTGTGTTCGAAATTATCACATATGAAAATCTTACGTTCAGTGGTTTTGTTACTTATTTTTTATTATAAAATACGAACTGGTGTTCCGAATGCATATATAAGCATTTCAGAATATGGTTCTCAATAATAATTAGCTCGAGAGTGCGTTCAAATATATATGAAATATATTTTTGAATATATCGTAATGCTAATAAATAATGATTCGTTGGTCAGAAGAGAGAATCAGTGAACCCGGTCTGTTTAGTAATAAAAATAATATTGATAGGTCTTTCCCGCGCCGAAATAGGTCCTCCCGCGGCTGCACCGCTCTGCTCTTCAGCCGAACTGTCATCAAGGCCAAGCAGGCGCCCCTCGCGCGCCTCGCCTCCGCCCCCGCCCCCCGCCACCCGCCCCCGGCGCCTCCACCTCCGCTCCGCCTCGCCTCCGCCTCCGCCTCCGCCTCCGCCGCCGCCTCCGCCGCCGCCTCCGCCGCGCCACCGCCCCACCCTCCGCCTTTCGCCTCGCCTGCGCCGCCTTCCGCCTCCGCCGCCGCCTCCGCCTCGCTCCGCCCCCGCCCCCGCCCCCGCCTCCGCCTTCCGCCCCCACCTCCGCCCCCACCTCCGCACCGCCCCCACCTCCGCCTGCGCCGCCGCCGCCTCCCGCCTCACGCCTCGGCCTCCGCCTCCGCCTCCGCCTCCGCCTCCGCCTCCGCTCCGCCTCCGCCTCCGCTTCCGCCTCGCCTCCGCCTCGCGCGCCGCCTCCGCTCGCCGCCTCCGCTTCCGCCTCCGGCCTCGCCTCCATCCTCCGCTCCGCCTCCGCCTCCGCCTCCGCCTCGCCTCCGCTCGCCTCGCCTCCGCCTCCTCCTCCGCCATCGCCTCCGCCTCCGCCTCCTGCCTCGCCTTCGCCTCCCCTCCGCCGCACTCCGCCTCCGCTCCGCCTCCGCCTCCCCTCCGCCTCCGCCTCGCCTCCCCTCCTCCTCCGCCTCCGCCTCCGCCTCGCCTCCGCCTCCGCCTCCGCCTCCGCCTCCGCCTCCGCCTCCGCCTCCGCCTCCGCCTCGCCTTCCGCCTCTCGCCTCCGCCGCCGCCTCGCGCCTCCGCCGGCCGCCTCCGCCGCCGCCTCCGCGCTCCGCCTCCGCCTCCGCTCCTCCTCGCCTCCGCCTCCGCCTCAGCCTTCCGCCTCGCCTCCGCCTCGCCTCCGCCTCGCCTCCGCCTCCGCCTCCGCCTCCGCCTCCGCCGCCGCCTCCGCCGCGCCTCGCCTCGCCTCCCCTCGCATCCTCCTCCGCCTCCGCTTCGCCTCCGCCTAGCCTCGCCTCCGCCTCCGCCTCCGCCTCCGCCTCCGCCTCCGCCGCCGCCTCCGCCGCCGCCTCCGCCGCCGCTTCCACGCCCTCCCCGCACCGCGATAGCATCGCCCGCCGCTCATTACTTGTCGCTACTTTAACACCGGCGCGGCGCCGCCTCCGCCAGATCGCGTCACGCGTGATTCAGAGGCGCTCCCCGCCAGCACGCGGGCCACGCACGCGCCTTGTGCGGGGGGGGCGGGGGCGGCTAGAGAAGGAGGCTGGCGCACAAATATTGAAGTTCGGTATGGAAGTTTCTACTTGTCCTCCCAAATGTAAAATTGTAGATATTTTGAAGGAACACATCAACATTAATAGTACGATCTATGTCACTATTTCGTAGTTTTTAATAAGTGTTTTAAAAGTGAAAAAATTATTTTCGATTCGGAACTCGATTATAAACGTTTATTGCCTATGATACGAAGGGATATCCTTCAAAAATAAAATGGAACTCTCAAAATGCATTATTTTCTAGATTACGGTTTAAGAAACAAAACTCGTGTTTCACAAGCGTCATAGAGGCGGCATTCCACGTTAAATCGAACACCGTTTTGCCCTCAGATGTTCGCAACAGATTGAAACTTCTTGAATGTGTTCTGAGAGCAACTAAAAGAAACTTAAATGTTTGGTTAGAACGTAACTTCATTACTTTTGGATGTCGCATGAAATTTTCTGAAAAAGCGCGCGCAGTAACAATTAAAAATGCTTATTTCTCCTGGTACTTTGATCTATATAACTGCGATTAGTGTCAAATAAAAGCTTAAACACAGTTATTTAAGACTATTTATTCTTTGATTTAATTGTTAAATGTCAATCATTTATAAATTGCAAATTTACGAATTTTCCCAAAACTTTAATTTAATTTTAAAAATAATTTTAAATTTTCAGTTTAATGAACTTCAAATGTTCAAAATTCGAAATTGAAATATTTATAAATAATCTAATTAAAAAATCTTAATTCAACGAGTGCGCAGCCACATATTGCACTGCGGTTATGTTTCAATATTATTTACTGAAGTGAAGGTCCTAATGAAACGTGGCAGTCTGCTTAATCTTAAAACCTTTTAAAGATTTCGGTAATGGTACAGGTTGTTTTTAAACGTACTGCTTTGGAAGATTGATTGATTAATTAATGATTTTGGGAGCGTCATCAGCTAACGCCAATATTCCCGTAAGTGTCGTGGAGGTGGCGGTGGTCTTCCCTGCTGAATGGCTATTCTCCAACCAGGTATCTCTCACCAGCGGGACACTGCCCGTCCGGGACAAACCCTTAGCTCCCGACCGGTCTCCCGGCATGTGTGGAAGTGTAGTGCGTAAATGTCCGTGTAAGGAATGAAGAAAGGGCAAGGAAGGGGAAGGGATGATCGTGCGTGGTCAGTGATGCGTTTGTGAGTATGCTGTTTCGGCATTCGCCTGGTGTTGATCAGGGAAACCGCGGAAAACTACCGACCAGAGCAGCCGGGCGCTAGAATTCTCCTCCAGACAGAGACCGACAACTAGAGTCGAAATTTCAGCTACCCTCGGTTCTCGAATATAAGACCGCCCAGTCAAATGAACTGCAGCGACATCCCTTGACGTCCTAAGCCATCTCTCATTCTGATTTAATATATTTTTTGTTTTGTTAGTGTTAACTGACTGCAACTGAAAGCTCTCATCTTATGATCGCCGGATCCAGCGTGGGCAATTCACTCGACCAATGCACACGTCCCTTGTGGTAGAATTGGCGGTACTACCAACAGATTTGCTGCGCGAGTAAATCTCCAGCCACTTCAGGATCCAATTATGAAACCATAGAAATTCAACTGGAAAAAATGCTAATGTTATTCATTTCATGTTTTTGACAAATGATGACTTTACAAAAATGTGACTTACCATTATTTCTAGATGAAGAAAGCAAAACCAATATGTAGCAAAAACAATAAGGCATGTTTTCATACCAGTATCGACCAAAGCTCTATGTAAAAAAACTATTCTCTCTTACAATGAGAAGAAGTATTTCTATGAGGCAAATTATTTTAAAAACACTTTCGTGTATCTATTTCATTTGCTTTTATAATCTGTATATAAATTAACTTCAAGAATCAACTTTACTCGTTCTTAGTATTCTTAATTTAATGGAAATTTGACTGCGCGCATTTGACTTACGGCTCGGTGCGAACCCGGACGCCGCTGCCCTCTCCGAATGTTCGATTAGGTATGTTAATTTATTCTAACTGTATTTATGCCCCACCCATTCCGAAATTGTGCTCCTTCAAACAATAAAAGGAAGAAATTTATTGATATGTTTTACATTCAAAAAAGTTTCGAGCTTAAAAAAATTAAAATTCACAGTTAAAAAGTTTAACAAATATACAATAAAAAAATAAAAATATAATTAAAAATTTAAAAAAATTAAAAATTAATTGCAAATATAATAAAATGTCATGGTATAATCTATAAATGAAGATAGCTATTTTTTTTAGTAAAGAGCATATTTTGATAGTACGCACAGTACTTCATAATTTGTAATTTCAATTAAATCTGAAAGTATATGACTTTTACGAAAGTAAAAGAAAATGTATGAGCGATTCGAGCATGTGTGGGTATCTTTGGTCACTAATGAGGGTAATGGTGACGAACACAATGTTAAAGAGATTAGAGTGCTAACCAGATTCCCACATGCTAAACACGAGGCACCTAATTACGGACGGTTAAAATACCCGTATCCTGAAAGCGATAAGGTTCCTTTAGACCCTCTAATGTGTGTGATGATGATGATGGAGGTTGGGGTTAAAGGGGTTCGCACCTGTTTTCCCCAGATTAGATTCGAGGCGCGCAGAAGGATAAATGTGTGCCTCTTAGAAAAGAGTATGCAGCCTCTTTGGACGCTCTAGTGAGGCTAATGGTGATAGAGACAAAGTTAAAGGGACTGGAGTGCTAACCAGCGAGACTCGAGGCGGGCAATTACGGACGGGCGAAACTGCTCCAGCCCTGAAAGAACCCGGTCCCTTTGGAGGGCTCCCGTGTGGAAGCGGGTGCGGGGGGAGGGGAAGTGGGGGTCCG
>BOPP01000087.1:4174774-4226450 GCA_017312745.1 Gryllus bimaculatus | reverse complement strand
GGGGGAGGGGAGGCGAAACGTCCCGCAGGGGTGGAAAAGCAGCAAATTGAACAGCTATAATTAGCCAGGCTGCTCGTGTAAAAGCAGGAAACAGTGCGCTGATGCATATGCAGATGCTGTCCGCTTTGCTCTTGTGTTGTTCTGTATACATCCTCCCTGGGGAGTTTTAAAGCTACCTCGCGTTTATTTAGTCAGAGTTGCATAAATAGGCTTTATTTTTCAGTTTTGCGGAGGGACGTCTAAGCGCAAGGAAACGGAAAACTGCAGAAGATTTTTCTATCCGCTTTTTCTGGCAATTCCGTTGTCATTAAAAATAGATTTGATTTCCGACGTGCTACAAAAGTCAAGAGTAATCGTTTTTGCAAAGAAGACGGAGAATTTCTGCTGCAAAAACACTAGTGACGTCCATTGCTAAGAGAAATGCCACCCTGCTCGAGTCGGTCGTCCAAAAGCCTCTTACGAAAAGGGGGCGTAAGGAAAGTGACCGCACTGTGCCGTAAACTGTACGCTGCGCGCCTACTGCTGTTCTATTATAATTTGGCGTAACCGAAAGTTTTTTAAAATGTCCAGAAAACGAATTAATGTGAATTAAAATAAAAATATTCTACAAGAGCAGTCTGATCGGCAGGAAGATCATGAATTAGATGGTAATAGTATCTTGAGTATTGCGAAATACCGAGTATCAGCATGATACTGGATCCAAACAAGAAATGTTTGATATTAAATGCCACGGTTTATCTTCGGATATGTCTTCTAGTAGTAAATACTGTTAAAAATCGCTTAAATACAAACGCTCACAAAATAAGAATGGCGTGAGAGAGCGTATAGAGCAGTTTCACGAACACTTAATATAGTGAAGGTACTATTTCGTTAGAGACGAGAAAGATGTTGCAAATACACTTTGCTTTTGGAAATTATTGTATTTATAGGATTGTCAGACACGAAGGAAGCATTCTTAGATATCATAATGCGCAATACAAGTACATTGTCGTACAATTTGTTTCATTCAAGAGTCATTTAATTCACTAAATAACGTAAATGTTCGATACGCGCCTGCTGGTGAACATTATACGCGCGCCAGCTGGAAGACAAAATGAGCACATAAAAATTCAGCATATTTTAAAATTAGCTACGTCATGAAAAGTAAATCTCCCAGCGTTTTTATTGCTCCTTCACTTCCATATGTGTCAATAAGAAATATATTAATATCCTTCTGGGGTACACTATATGAAGGAACATCATTTTACTTGGATAATATTTCCCCTGACAAAACAAGTGTTGTTGAATATGTGAAGGTCACAAGTGCCAAAATTACATTCAGTCATCTTCGTATTGACGTGGCGCCAGCTGAAAAAGTACTACATCACGTGCCCTATGACGGTAACATTATCCCTCCCTTCCCATAGTTTTAATTCGTTTCTAGGAAAAAACAAATAGGCAAATCAGATAAAATGTTCCACTTTCTGCATACGCATTTATAATGTTTTACTTCCGTGTGTGCTTCGTGGAAGAGATGTTATGTAATGCTTCTGAAAAAGGTGTTGAGATGTCTACAAACAAAACACGTTTGATTGCATCTGTTACAAGAAAGTAACACTTTTAGTAACACTAGTTCAGCCTTTTCCTTACTCTTAAGTAGTCGCGTGAGGACTAAAAGCGTCTCTAGATCATTTGCGATAACTGCTATATAAAAAAGAATTTTTCTACTCTTCAGGAATTTACAATACCTTTCAACGACTGTTTATATTTCGTCCAAAAAAAAGTTACGAGTTAATGTTGTTCGAGTTAATGAGCTTGAAATGGAACGCATTCGAATGTCTGGGAACTCCAATCACCACAAGTGTCCAGAGTCGTTCGTAACTGTATCTATCTCTACTAATATGTGAAGACTAACGGCGCGATAATCTCTGAATCTACTGAACCAATATCGATGAAACTTTTGTGTTAGCTTCCTTTAAAGGTCTGGAGTACTAGAGACCTAGAACCTTTTTGCTGCCGTGACACCCTTCCAATAACAAAATCTACACACGCCTCCCCTCATCGAAATCAAATTGTTATTAAAAATAACAACTATATATGGTTTCCTGCAAGTAAGGTCATTATGTACACTTTGTTATTATATACTTACAGTGCACAAAATCATAAATTCAAGTAATTTTCTCTGTTGACTCTGGTAATTAATGAATTTAATGAATGTCAGACAAAGTAAAGAAAACTATAAAAAACGAACATATTCATTGTTCAAAATATTCAATGAAATGGATGAGCTTTTTAGTGCCACTCAGCTCATTGAATCTCGGCACTAATTTAGAAATGTCAGTACGCATCTCATTCTGGAGATTTATTCTTCATTTATATTTTTCTTGATAACCGCCATGGCTGAAAATCCTTTTTCACGTAAAAAGTGGACAAATGAAGCATAACACGCAAGGACGTCTTTCTTAACTCTGGCTACTGATTATTTACAAGCAGCAAAATTCAGAGTGTTGCAGGAATGAATCACTCAACATCCGCAAGCGATCCGCATTCTCTCATTGACTGTCAGAAATGATTTAAAATAACTGATAGTTGGCAATGTTTGTTTCATGGAAGCAATGCAATCACATGCACATGTTTTCACCCCATCGTTAAAATGAAGGTACCGATAGTAATTTATTCATGTAGAAATAGTTGAAGAATTATTAGGCATTAGATCTATATTTAATTGATTTTAATTGTTTTAATTGATTTGAATAATTTAAAAAATGAAAGACTTTTTTAAAAAATATATAAATATTCATATCAAATATACTTTCCATTCTTCTCCGTGTTTTCCGGAGCTTTACGAATTACTCGTATGTTATAAAGTTAGAAAAATTCGGGTGCGGTACCCCAATAAGAAAAACTATAAAAATTTTTTGAGGATGTCAGAAACGTAGCAGGGAAGAAGGGAAGCTGGCAGAGGAGGGTGAGCGGAGTGGGGCGGGGTTCAATATAATAGGAGGATGCTCCGTCGCGGCCGTCCTTTTTCTGGATAATTATTATGACTATTACACTCGTGAAATCAAAACCAGTAGTGTTTAACGATACATGTAGTATGACCCAATCAGGAAGGTTTATCTAAGAAACTGAATGACTTTTTCTATCCGATTTTTCGTACCTCCTCTACGTATTGGCCAATCATAAGCTCTGATTCATGTATTCTAGGAGGCGGTATGTATCAACTGCTGTGTGCAATAAACCGTGAATGTATAATATAACCTCTTTGATTTTAATATCGCTATCATGTGATTTTCAATAGTAATAACATAGCGAGATTTTGCGACGCGTCTGATGACCAAATCAATGAAATACGAGTAATTCGTAAAGTTCCAGAACACATGGAGAATGGAAAGTATATTTGATATGAATATGCGTTTTTGAAACAAGTCTTTCATATGTTTAAAATCAAAGAACAAGTCTTCATGTCCCCGAAAAATTCTCTTTCTTTAGAGACCCCTCTTATAAAGATTGGTTGCATGTGAGAGCCGGGTACGTATACTATTGAAAAGTATGTATACTACTGAAATAATGTAGGAGACGATGCTACTACATCATCTCTGAATTCCTACCTGAAAATCGATGAGCAACACCATTCGGTAATCACAAATAAATTAAGACAAACACATTCATCACCAAACATATTTATCAGAATCTAACAAATTTTGAATGTAAATAAAGAAGTTCTTTCAACATTTAATTTTTAAAAGCGATTGTTTAACTTTCTACTGACAGAATAAATGTTTCTTACTTTAAATGTTGTTTGTTACGTCTAAAGTTTGTGAATTTAAAGTAAAATAAACATGTATTTCATGTCATTTTATATTCATTGGTTATCTTGATTTTGGTTACGTATAGACCGCACGGTTTAACCTTGCCCGTCTGCTACATTAGCATATGACCATGGTCAAACTAGCGAAATATGAAAGGTTAAAGTACGTTAATATAATATTAATATTTGGCACATTTTGGAAATTTGTCGGACGTCATTTCATTGGTGGAATAGTCTTATTAAATATCCCAGCAATGTGGGGTACTTTTTCTAGTATTACAAAATTAAACTATTTGTAACGCGTGTGAAGAATAAAAGATTTGTGGCAACTCGTAATAAAAATTAGTATAAATGTTTGTATTTTCCTAATATGAATGAAAAATAACTTATCGTAAGCAAGGTAATATACGATCGTCAGTAAGATAATATTGCATTTGAAATTATTAAAATACAATTTTATATTTTAGATTTAAAACATCAAAACATTTATTCAAGTAAATTGAACATCACGAAAAATAAATTTCAAAATCATTAATCATAAGAAGAAAAAAACAGTGGAAATGCCAAATACTTCCAAACGACTACTGACGGTATGAAGGGGCAAGCAACTTCCGAAGGGTTAAGTTTTTTAAACTTTATTTATTTATATTATGGACGAAATTACAGAGTTCAGTTAATGTTCACATTTACATTTGTATACACTGGCATACAATCTAACTTAATCTAATTTACTACTAACGCTAACCTACATCTGACGAAGGGACTCATAGAGCACCTTAATTGATTTATTATATTTTGCTGAATATGTCCAAGAATGCATACAATTGATATATATATATATTTATTCGAGTTTGACGGTCTGTATATTTACCCAGTTTAAGATTTCTGCGTTGGTCGATTATCAGGTTCGGGTAAACGTTATTGCCAGATAGACAGTATGGTGAGTGATTGGTTTAGTGTTTAATTCGGTGAGTATTTGCGTGTAAAGAGATGATCCAGGAAGCTCGAGTTATTCATCTTAAGTTCTTATTTATTTTGGGTAACATGGAATTTTTGTTTGTTGTATTTGACAGCATTCGTCCGTTTGGGTAGGCATTCAGAAGGAGGTATCTGATGATGGATTTATATACGATTATGGCATTGTTTAAAAGTTTAGTACTTTCATTCATGACCGGTTTCAGTTGAATTTTGATTCTGGATTGCTGAACTGTGTTGTCTATGTGAGTTTTCCAGGTGACATTGGAGTCCTATGTATTTAATTACTTTATTATTTGGAGTCCTTGGAATAATATTATTTATTTTTATTTGGATGGGAGAAGTGGAAGGTTTGAATGTGATATTTTTAGAGGATGATTTGGTGGGAGTGATATTGATCTCCCATTATGAAAATAAATTTTCTAATGTATGTAGATGTATTTAGATTTCATTTGCTATGAAGTTTAATGATGTCCGCAAATTGGGCTATTTGGGCTAATCTGGGGGTAGAAATGTCCGCAGTTTAAAAGTTGAATAGCAATATGGAAGAAGGGATTCTTGTGCGAGGCCTGCTCTTCCGAAGAGTGGATTTGACATTACGACTACAAAATGCTATTTGTGACGAATCATTTAATGATTTCAAAGATGTCTATTGGAGTTTCAATTGATAAATGTTTATTTATTAGTCCTTCGTGCCAGACTCGAACAAAGGCTTTGGTGATGAGTTAATATTTTTGTTGGAAAGATGTATGAAGGTATTTGGTGATGCGTGGAAGCTAGTGCGTTGTCGATTGGCGAAGCCAAGCTGATAGCGAGGTATGATTTTTATTTTGTTGGATTAATTTTATAATCTTGCTGGTGCAAGTTTTTCGAATAGTTTTGCTAATGATGAAAAGAGGCTAATGGACCTATAGTTATCGGGCTTGCTGTGATTTTTGTTCGATTTGTGGATGAAAAGGAATAAGAAATGTCTCCAGATTGAAGGACAATATTTTATTCTTAGGGTTGAGTTTAATATATTGGAGATATAGGTGATAATAATATTGAGTAAGTTTTTTAAAATGCTATTAATATTGCCATGGCCGGATTTTTTTTGGGGGGGGAGAGTTCTAATGATGTTTGTAATTTCCTGTCGATATATGTATTTAATTTTTTTGGGTATATCGTATTTGAGGCAGTTGACATAGTTTTGAATTTGGCAGTGTTCTGGATGGGGAGAAGCAAAGTTGAGTGGGAATGTTTCAGCAAAATAATCGTTTAAAACGTAATTTTTCTCACTTTTATGTTTTTTACCATTGTCGGTAATTAAAGGAAGATAATGTTTTCTCCTCCTTAGTATCATTTTCGTAAAATTCCAAAGTGAGTTGTTATGAATGTTTAAAGATTGTATTAGATTCTTATATTTGGTCTGTTTAAAATCTGCTATGGCTTTTCTGGAGATATTTGTTAAAAGATTTAGTTCTGATTTTAGACTGGGGGAATTACGTGCTAGCCAAAGTCTTCTGATTTATTTTTGATTTCAATTATTTTAATTAAGCTTTTGGGCAGTCTAATGGAGCGTTTTACGTAGTGTGGTGGGATTTTAGGGGTTTAGTGCGTTTAAAATTTTTATTATTAGATCGTTTAAGTTTATTATTGTCTTATCTATTACAGTCGAAGTGATTAGGATTTTAAATTAAGGTGTATGGGATTGTACTATTTTCATTTTGACCCAATTTAAGTTATACGTATTAAGGACTGGTTTGGGCGAGGGTGGGAAGAGTGTCTGATCTGTGGAGATAATGATCGGAACGTGGTCCGACTCGAGCTGTTTGTGAGGCGTTGAGCAAAGTTGATCTTTTATGTTGGTTATTTCTATACCTAGAATATCGGGCAACTCGTTTGGGTCTCGACTATAGTATGTAGGTTCACGATGACAGATTCATCTTAATATGTTAGTACTATGTAATTGTGTAGTTGAGATCTGGTCATTAGAGGCTCTGCACACCACGAAATGTGGGCACCTAAGAGTATAGGGGGTGACTGGGGTGTGATTACGTTACTTAAGCTGGCGAATTTAGGCCTTAGATTGGGTGATTTATAAGCTACAATTATAGTTAGATTTATGCGGGGGAGAGTAATTGCTGTAAACTCAGGTCCAGTGATGGTCTTTGGGTTTATTTGATGACATGGGATATATGGGATAGTGGTTATGATTAATATGAGAACTCCGCCGCCAGATGACTAGCAATAGTTTATCTTGCCTAACTACATCGAATTCTGGAAAATACAACGGAGCAGCTTTTAATTGTAACTCAATGGTGCAAGCAACGTCAATATTGTTGACTGGAAAAATATATAAGCTCTTTATCTTTATTCCTGATGCTACATTCATTTTAATTCTTTAGAGTTAATGAGTGGTGATGTTCAGGGTGCGTCATGGGCGGTGCTAATACAGAAGGCTATTTCTTGACGGATATTTTGAACAATGACTGGTATTATAGAGTTTATGGTATTAACTATGTGAATATGGAGTTAATAATATTGTGTATGAATGGAGAACTTACGAAATTGTATCGAGGAGAGTTATTTTGGGGGAGATTGTTTTGGGAGTTGTTACCTGATTGGTTTCGTGTGCCGTCGTTTCGGTGTTGGTTAGTTGATGCGTAGGTGAAGTTTGGTATGCCTTTAAGTAGGTTCGGAATGGTGACTGATATTAAGGGGAGGGAATAGATGGTTATTTCTCAATTTTTGTGACGTTTGGTGAGAAGTTTTTATTTATTTTCCAATTTGTAAACATTTGAGTGTTATGAGATTTGGATATCAGCTCTGTGCGCCCCATCGCAGATTTTAGATTTCAAAGGGTTGCCCTTTCGAGAGCATGTGTCTGAGTGTTTCCCTGAAGAATAAATTCAAAGAAATTAGATGGTTACAGTTGTTTTTCGAGTGTCTGAATTGCAAACATCAGAGATCACCGACTCCTATCACTTGACATCACCATCACCGACTCCCCCACTATATCCACCACCATCACTATTACCACCTCTACTTCCCCAACACCTCCACTTCCACCGGCACCCTCATCATCACAACAACCACCACCACCACATCCTCTGTCACCTCCATTAGCGCATTCACCGCCAGCACTATTTCCTCGACCCCCTGGCATCCCCCTCCCGAATGAGCGCCGCCGCATCCTGCTCATCACGCGGCTGCTCCGGCGCTCGTGCCGCTTCCGCCCGCGATCTCCGGCGACGCCCATCGGCGTTCGCGCGGAGGCAGCGGGCGAGGAGAGCGCGATTTCCTCCCCCGCCCTCGCCACGGGGCGTTGCCCTTCGGCCTCGTCACGAAGCCGCTTTCCCTTAGGAGACAGGCCCGGAATCAAATTCCACCGCCGCGTCAAAATTACCGACGAACTCATGATGGCCGACCTGGATGGCTGAGGGGCCTATCAGTGAGTACGATACCGAGCGCTTCGGTTCGAGTCCCCCCAAGGGCATTGTTGTTTGTCCTATTGTGTTATTGCGGAGGGCCTCGCGTTCTGCTAGCCACTGATAAGAAGAGTCCGCAAGTGTGTTGCAATCTAATGTGATCAAATATGCGACCCATCGGGACATGAAGGGTAACCGACTGTTGGCTTCACGAGGAAATATACATGTTACCAAACGATCTAATTTTCTTAAAGAAGATAGTACAAAATGAAGGTTCTTCTTAAATGCATGATGAAATTTACTGAATTAATTGTAACACTCGTCCACATAAATTAACGATACGCAATGACGCGGGAGGAAACGCCACAGGTTCCATTCTAAACAAAAACGGTTATACAATCACGCTCTATTCCAAAGCGCATCCAGATGGTGATAGCTCATTGAACAGCATTTTGAATTTGACGCGTAAGAGTGTGTTGACATTCGCCGTGGTCTTATTTCATGAAATGAGTTATCTGTTTGTCATTGTGACTAATGGTAGTACTCGTACATTGAAAGGATATATTACAAATCCATCTCATCTGAAGCTAATAAAAATTAATGCAAATAAGGATAATGTTGGAATGCGTGGTTTGCATGGTGGTAATGTTACTGATACAGTTGCTGTTCAAAAATACAATCGAAGATTTCTTATTCTCAGAGTATGGAACCTGCGCTCTTTGAAAAATTTAGAGCTGGTTTTAAGAAAATAGAGTTTTAGCGTTGCAGCACATTCGAAATTTGCGGAATTTTTTGCGGATTTTTTTTGAATTTTCGGAAATCTTCATTAGAAGGCATTTGAAGCCTATTAATTCAAAACTTCAATAGTGTTTACAAATTTCTGAAAATGTGCGTATCATCGGCGTGAGAAATATAAAAAAACACATTTGTGTATTTTTTTAAAGACAAAAATATACCCCGAAGTGAACTTTACGTCATAGTGAACTTTACGTCACTTACGTCGTTTTGGAGCAAATGGCGTCTGAACGGCGTGTGGCGTTGAGTTTTCGAGAATCTTAATCTGACATAATTTAAAGCATATATACTCATAAATATAATAATGTGAGCAAATTACTGCTATTGTAAATCTTAACGACGTGAGAAACAAGTCGAAAAAATTACAAATTTGTAAATTTTGAAAAAAAAAGAATAGAGCAATACGACGTTTATGTCATCTTATTGAGTGCATTTAACACAATCTGTACCAAAAGTTTAAAGCAAAAATTTCAAGCGCATTTTAGGAAAATCATATTTTTGTAATTTTTTGTAATTGCACTTGAATTAAAATATTGAAATGGAGTTCTAATGGCTGTTTAGAATAAAAAGAAAAGTTTACTAATCACTAACAACTGTTGAAACTTTCAAAAACTGTAAACAAACTAGAGTTCTAATGTAACTTCATCTTCGTTCATAAATAAAGCAAATCATAACCAGAAACTTTGTTGCATAAGTTATTATGTATGCAGATTGTAATTGGACCCGTGTTTAAGCTTCAACTATCTGTTTGCAAAAATTCATGGACTCTTTCCGATTTTTTTTCATTTTTTTGAAGCGGTGCATTTTCTAATACACAAGTTCAAATTTAAACCGTACACCTGTTGAGTTGTATATCATATAAAAAGCCATAAAGAGAGCTGCAAAATTACACGATTTTCATATCTTTGCCTTAATTCGGAGAAGTTGCACAGCAATTAAAATGTTGAGATGGAATGGGAGCCCAATTTTGTAATACTAATTTTGCTGTACTGGTTGTATTTCGAAAAGTGATTGAAATATTTTACTCAAAATTTGTTGTTTTCGTATTATTTATTCACACAGTCAATGTGTTAAATTTCATCTGAATATGAAATGGTGATGTAAAATACTCTGTTGATTTAATGTGGACTGCTACGGTTTTGTCCCAAGTGTCTCTTCCGTAATCATTATTAATCCTCCCTTCCTCGAAGATGCCGTTGACGCTCTCCTATGGACTACTTCTTCGTCTGAACTCTCACCTTCAACATATTCAGTAAGGGAGGCCCGACCAGTAGTTAGGCTATCGTTAATGTAGTTCTCAGGCTCATACTCGAGCACCAACTACCAGATCGATTCCTAGCTGGAGTTGTTGTTGTTATTGTAATTATTATTATTATTATTTTATTATTATTAACCGAAGATGAAACTTCGTGTTTAATTAATGAAATAGGAAATTGACAGCAGTTATTAAAAGAACATTTATTCGTCAGATTTATCAATCATATTGTACCCGTGTAAAACAAAGTTTGTAGCACAAATAACAAAATTTATTGTTCAAATTCCAAGTCAAAGAAAATGTCTGAATATGATCACAGACGAGAAAAATATTGTTTTAATACTTCGAGGTGAACTTAATGAAACAATGAGGTCGTCTTTGAGAGGAAACAGATTGGGCGTCCATTAAATAATTAATTAAGCTATACCAAGAGTCACATTAAGTTACCTGCACCCTAATTTTCTCTCCCAAATTGAAACAAATGCCAGTGCATTGCTTAGGAGTCGTTATGACATCGTTAAACCAGAAGGTTTGCATCACCGGCACGTGCCACGCAGTTGCAGCATCGGATTTTGAAGGCGATTCCATTACTCTCGGCGGCAAACGACCTGTCGATTTTCATAAACCAGTAATAGGTGAAATAATTTCCAGAATAATTATCATTGTAAAGCCGAGCATTATCCGGGTTCGGGGTGTGTATCATGAGTATTCATGGCAGTGCCAAGCACACGCGTTGTGCACACGCGGACGTTCGGGCAAACAGTGTGTAACCACCGGTGAGAGTATCCATTACATATTATCGTTCAGACACGCGCGCGGGGCAATCGGGAACACATACGCGCACGGCGTATACACACACGTCCATGTGGGGGGCCGCGCGAACGAGTCTCACCTCGGTTACATCACGTGACGATCGTGACACACTTTTCATTAAAACGAATCTCGCCTACTCGTCTTCATATTATCAACTGTGAAGCAATTTCTTTGTTTTCAACTAATACTTCAATTATCTATCTTCGATTATGACTAGATACTAAATTACCATGGAAATCACATATTTTATCAACAATAAATAAAACTAATGTTAAGCTTTTAAAATTATATCCATTTATAAAAAGAAGTTCTCAACTCTGTAGATTCTGCATTGATTGTATTTAAATACATAATTCGCCCTTCGTTAACTTATGCATGCCCCATTTGGGGTAATGCAAGGAAATCTCATATTAAAAAATAGAGGTTATACTAAATATATATTGCGAATTTTGTTCAAGTTCTTTAATTTCGATTTCGCGGGACAGAAATGTCAATAATCCTTTAAAATATATTTAAGTTGTAGCATAATACTTCTATTACACACTAAATTATTGTTTTTAATATTTTGACTATGCCATAGATAAATATTTTCCAATATTTCCTTAAAAGAAGTAACATTGAAGGCGCGGAATGGAAACGACTCCTCTGGGCGTTCTAGGATGCATTGGCAAGACTGGCATTCTAGTGTTAAAATTGTTTCCCAGCTGCAATATTGGTAGAACTTAAAACATGATTTTTCGAGATAAACTCTATAAATGTTTAAGAGATGGTTAGTAACTTGATAAGAACAATTATAAAATATTTTAAAATGAATGTCCGAACAAAAAATCGTATTTTTATTTTGTTCCTACGGAGTAAAAAGTTATGTAATGCTGCGCGAGAAAGGGCAACTAATTGTAGAAAAACTTATTACAAAGCTCTGAAGAACGAAAAAGTGGATAAATTCAATTTAGAGAAGATTCGTCTATCCCGTGGTGTAGCCAGAATCCCTGTTTTATGTATCCTTGATGCTGAAAAATAGAAGATCATTACATAGCCCTGCATCTCAAAGATGTAGTATGGCATCAAAAATCAAATTCAACTTTCGTAATTTTGAAACATCACAGATTTCAATAAAAAAGCTTCTTAGCTACGTAATTTAGAAAACTATGCTCTCAATGAGGGAAAATTTAATGAATATGTTTACTGCAGAATTTGAAGAATATTTTTACGTATTTTTAAATCCTCACGATTGCACAAAAACTAATGTGAAAATTACCCATATTTTAAAAACACTATTTATAATATTATTAACCCTCGTATTAATAACGCGGTAATATATTGTAGTGTATCTGAGTATCAACGTAGAGGTGTGCCCCCCCCCCGCCGCCATGGGACTGCAACACCCCCGTCGCCGGTTGGAGACGCTGTAGCGACTTCAGTTGTCGCATTGAGACATATCAACCTGCAAAATTTTGGTGTTCCGCAGCCTAAACGTTTGGGGATGACCTTTCTAAACAACACATCAAACTCAAAGCACATTAAAGGCATATTAAAATCGACATTGTAGTTCTCACGTTGTTAGGGGATTCACCACATAAACAAACGCAAACGGAAACTCTTTTTTATCTATTACTGTAGATACCAATAATAAGAACAATTTATCAAGAATGGGCCAATTGTGCCCGTATCTGGTCCGTGCCAACCCACCATGCTTCCGCCACGCACGGGGCGAGATGGCTGAAGCGGCCGCGACCTTCCTTTGTTTCTGCGCCGCGGCCATTTCCCGCAGGACGCGTCCGGCGTCGCGTTGGAGGTCGAAGCAAAGAACTCACAAAAGCGAGCTTTTTATTTATTTATTTGGCGTAAAACCAGTTTAAACTGCGTGCGATACTATGGGCACAAGTGCTATCTGTAGACTATTTCTTGAGCTATGTGCTAACTCACGAAGTACGAATATATCAGGTTGAAATATAAAAACTAGTGGCAAGGGGCGTAATCGCCAAGAACTGGTATGAAAATATTTGCTCCCTTGTAATAAAAAACCATTTTCAAAGAAAATTGAATTTTCAAAGAATAATTAGAAGAAGGTTACAAAAATTAAAGTAAGAACAAAAAATATGGATTGATGAAATGATTTTGACGAATTTGCTACCGTCGTATATAATAGATACAATAGCTGTTGACCATCACGACTTTTAAATCCAAAGGCTAGTACTACACTACTGTTTGACTACCCGTAATTTATTCAAAACATTACTTAATGATAAATAATTTAGTGACAAAGTCAAAAAATTATTAAATATTCAATTTAACGAAAAATGAGAAATAGTGTCATAAATAAGAAAAATCTCGTCAAGTATATTAAAAATCCAAATACAAAACTCAAGCGTATTTACTAAAATTTTCTGAATGTCCGGTGAAACAGTATATCGGCCAATCTAATCGGAGTTTATAAAACAGAACATCTGAACAGGAGAGAAATAAAAAATAACATTTATCGCTACAACATTCATTAACTCAACTGTGACCGCTTAGCCATAGTTGCCTGAACATATCAAAGAATGCTATACTTCTCGTTCGCATCGCGGCAGAGTGATGGCTCGTGGCCTGGAAGGGTACTCGTCAATGTTGACGCGAGGGGGGGGGCGAAGGTGTAGGAAGAACCTCGCACCTCGCAAAGCCTTCCCGCTCTAATTTCTTCTTGCTGCACGGCGGAGTACACCTCGCAACAAGTATGAGCTGGCGAACTGCAATTCGGACTAAGACATACGAAAGAGGTTTAAAAAGGGATCACTACGGTCAATATGAAATTGATTTAAACAACAAATTTGCGGAGAAATAGAAAACACCAATACTGTAACATATTGATGCTGATAAACATAATTGAAGTTGCAGAGCATTTATAAATGGGAATTTGGAGCAAAACCAAAAACGTTCCTGAGATCAGTGAGGCGTTTTGGCGGCGATTCAGAGTCGTGGGCAGCACGGAGAGTTTCCAGCATGGGGCCCCTTTACTTCGCGTTCTCGCACGGTGAAGAGCAGAAACAGACATCGCTTCCAGAACAGGGTTGTGGCTTCCAATTCTCTTATTTTATGAAGGAACTAGAACAAAACTACATTCTTAAAAGGCATGTAAAATTGATAGATTTATGTAAGTCGCTATTGAGTTACTAGTGTTGAGAAAAAGCCGTTAGGAAACGCTTTACATAATAGCTTCTACATCTATCTGGCTTAGAAGGCGATTTTATGAAAATTTTATGCAAAGTTAAAAATAATTCTTTGAAATTTAGTAAAGAAATAGATTGGTAAAATCGTGCAGGAAGAGGAATTTAACTAAGTTTTATTCCAGATAAATGTAATTGTTGGAACAAGTTAACAGTTCTAGTGAATTTGGGAGCCTGAATGTTGTAATTAAAGGAAATATCACATTACTTTCCACATTATTGTGCTGTATAGGATTTACAGAGTTTGTGTTATATCAGGGTTTATTGTATTTATATGTTTTGTGCCTTCTTTAAATATGTATTATGTTTTTAAGAACATTTTAAATTTGTTCAATTTCCAATTACTGGAGTACGTCCCACCTAAACCTGAGATCCCAATAGTGAAGAAAGTAAAAAGTGAAGGTTATAAAATATCCAACCGGGTTTTTTTATTGCAAATTGCCCGTCTAAATAATTTTTTACAATCCCCTGCTCTCAGTCAGGGGAGTGTTTGGTGATTGATACACCCCACCCCACCGGCCACCCGGAGCGTTGGGGTATCCCAAAACATAAAAGGGGGTGGCGGTCGCACAACCCAGGTTAAGGGAGAATCATAACATACACTTTCACAATCCAAAAATATTGAATAGGGAACATAATTCTGTATTCAATGTTCAACTAGAATGGTTCAGGGTAGGAAGAACAAAATTCTGAAAACGTGCACAGAATTTCCTTCTCCTAATAACTTTTATAACTTTGCATTTAACTATTTTTAAAATTTTCCTTCCCTGTTTGTTGAGACTTGCGCCTACTTGCAATATGAAATCACCCCAATAGTTCATTTCTCGACTTCATTTCTCAATACTCGATGCATTTATGCTTTGATTTATTTGTAACGGCACCTGAAGATTAAGTTATGCTGTTACCGCACACTCGTTGCACCAGCCCCGTTGGGAAGCACGTTAGCAAACGTGCAACGCTGTAGTGTCGATGAAACTCCACATTGGGACTTCCTTCCCTCTCTAGTTTTCGTTCTTGACGTTGAGACGCCAATATATATATATATATATATATATATATATATATATATATATATATATATATATATATATATCGAAGTGTATATAACCTGTCAATGCCCAAAGCCGTTGAATGGAAAGTAAATATATAGTTCTTAAACATGATTGATTTCACAGGTGATCTTCATCTTAATTAATCGAGAGCTTAATAATTACTTTCTATATTTATTGTAGTTATGTTTTATATGTTTATAAAAAAAGTGATGTTACTGAATAATAATAAATTAATGTCGTTTTTTCAGAGTTATGGTGGTGTCTACGATGTGGTGGTGACGGATACTAGTTTAGAATCTAAATACGGAAGTTTTCGTTTATTTACAGATAATTATTTAATGGTTAGTAAAAATTCTTAATAAATTGTTTAACAGTTATGACTAATATGGTGGTGTAACGTAAATCATACGTTCAAATGGTTTAATTTATTGTACGGTTATATAATTTCAGAATATGTTGATGACAAAGTAGAGAAATTGTCGAAAAGTTGCGAAAAATTGTGGTAAACTTTTATCTTATTTATATATGTGATCAATTAAACTGTAATACAGCCAAAAAAAGTTGATATACTTATTTAATTACTTAGGTCTATTTTATTAAAAAATATTAATGGCTTTCATGCAAGTTAAGTGAAATATGAGTAACTAGATACATATTTCCTCAAAAATAGCTCCAAATGTTTCCTTTAAACATATTTTACGAGTAATGTAAAACACATTAATCTAATACAAGCGTGATTTTTATTAAGACTTTTGGTTTATAAAACATACTACTTATAGTACGTATTTTTAAATGTCTCGCATGTATTTAAACTTTTCATTATGGATGTATATCAAAGTTTAATATGTTTATTAACGTAATCAAGTTGTCTTTAAAAAACTTTTTAAAAATTGGTAAAATTTCAAAATAGCTGCTCAAGAATGTTTGGGGGAATATTGTACACACAATGTAAAGACATTAATCTCTCCGGATAACGAAATTGGAATTCGGCTCCTAAATACAATGAGTGTGTCTGTTGGCAGATGCAGGAAGAGGTGAGGTATTTGGGCGTGGTACTTGACAGCGGTCTTCATTGGCACGTGCTCACTGTAAGCGCCGCTTCTTCACCGCGTGCGCGCGCCCCAGCCCCGTGAGTGCACGCGTGCGAGGTTTCCGTGATCGCCTCCCCTCCGCCGCGGCCTATCCACGGTGCAGAGAACCGAGCGGTGCGCGGCTCTTCAGTTTTTAACATACAATGTAGGCTTTCACGGCCGGTTTCTACATCATAATTAGTTATTTTCGGGTTTGAAGGTCGTGGTCCAACGGAGACTGGTCCAAACGTTTTGCCTGCAACTGTGGCAGGCGACATCAGTGGCGTTGCAACAGAAAAGGAGAAAAATTAAACAGTACATGGTACCCGGCACTCCGTAAGACCAAAACTCGGCAGCCAAACACTACCGCTGACGTGGCCCAATCAGGTGCGAGCACCAGTGACGCGACCCAATCAGACGCGAACCCGCGAACCTCGCCTTTCACTATTAATATAGGACCCAGAGCCGCGGAAGCGTCAGTCAACGCGGTGCTGCCAAGAAGGACACTTCGCCCCCGCCAGCAACGCCACTGATGACGCCTGCCACAGTCGCAGACGAAACGTATGGACCAGTCTCCGTTGGACCACGGCCTTCAAACCCGAAAATAACTAATTATGATGCCTCACCTTTTACTGTTAATATATTTAAACATTTGGCCAAATTAACATCATCCTAATGATATTTAACACTTTTGCTTCAAGTTGAAATAGCTATATCACAAAGAAAGTGATTCAAGATTCCTCATTATGACTTTACAAAAACATTGCAATTTGAAGGTTAATATCCCCACATGCCGATTTTATGACCATTGCCAGATTAACTTGTTTCTGTAGTACGACCACCGTTCTAGGGCTCGCTACAATAAAATATAATATGAATTACTCTCTTACAGTCCAATTTACAAAAATTCAGCCTCACATGATTTCCGTAATGCAAGGATTGCTGGGTTTTTCATAACAAATTCAGCAGTTTCTACAATGTGGCTATTTTAAGCAATTGAAACATTCGTAAATGCTTGAAAACAAAAAATAGTTAAGAATTTTCATGTAGAAAGAAACGGCAGTTTCTTTGTCTTTAATAGTTGGTCCTACACATTTTTCGTGAACACATTTCCCACTCACAATGCATCTCCGCATGTCTTTAACAGCCTTTTCACAGCAACATACCTGCTTTACTCTTTTTCTCAGCAGGATTTTTTCTTCCACTTACATCTTTTGTTGGATTTTCTTCATGGAAACGTGCTGGCAATATGCCCATCGCCCTTGGCCATATGAACTGCAAAATATGATGTTATAAAAATCTCTTCTACGTTGGTAAAGTATTGAGTAAATTAAACGCCATTAATCTGAGTAGATTGCTCATTAAATACGCTAAACGTTGATGTATAATACTAAATCCTACTTTAAGTGCAACTAATGATAAACCTGTCTGATAGCCGAGATCGCTCAGGCAGTAGTGTCGTCGTAGCGGTCTCGGATCGAAGGATCGCGGGTTTGAATCCTACGTCGGGCAGGATGTATTTGTGACAGTGCCTTCACACTTCATCATCATAGTATTTTATTAAAGAAGTATTTTATTAAAGAAGGATTAATAATTGTATGCGCAAGTTGGAGGCCCTTACAGCATTGGCAATACCCTATTTGGCCTTACTGCATTGGCAATATTTGCATCACTTACCTTGAAATTAACTTTGACATGATTTGAATCGTTGAATGATTTGATTTGAATCATGTTTTTATTGTACCCGAGCAATTACGACACCGAGCGACTCCAAATTAAGGATATATAAATCTATTGTAGTAAGTACTGTTTTATATGGATTAGTAATTTGTAAATTAAAGAAATATTTAAAACTAAATTTAGTGGCAACAGAAATTGACTTTTAAAGAAGGTCATTCAGGATATCAAACGTAGATAAAATAATTACTTTAAAAAATTAGAGAAAATATTAATAAAGTTCATGCAATTTTAGAAACTATGCAGTATAAACAATTACAATGGTTTCGTCATGTTGAAAGAATGAAAGCCAATAGAATTTCAAAAATTATTTTAGAGTGGTATTCTGTAGGCAGGTTGAGAAGATCTAAAGCTGGTTGAGAGGAATTGAGGTACTTTTGAAAAAAATGTATCGTGAAGACAAGAATTATGAAGATCGACAAGTGTAAAAATAAAATTTAAATTATATAAAGTATTAAAATTGTGCGGTAACAAAAAGTTGTCTTTTAACGATGTAAAACTGTGAAATAAATAAACCCTTTTTTTCAAGTGAGAGGGAATACCGGTTGGGAACCTAATTTATGTGGATTTTATTCATAGGTCAGTGGTGTGATGGGAGTGAAAGAGGGCAGTGAGCTTAGAGTTACGTGTGTATTTGTGTGATGGTTACGGGGATCTCCTGGGAAAGGCATGATTTGATTCTAGTAGGACCATTACTGGATTTTCCCAGGTTGTATAGTCCCAGAAATATTACCAAGCGAAGTCAGATATATTTTGAAACGGATACGCTCAAATAAATGTTCCAGAGAAGATATTATATATCTTCTGATAATATCTGATATAATAGATGAACATCTGAAATTTGGAATAGAAGAGCAAAGACCGCCAGTATCAATTATTTTCAAAAAAGTGCTGCAAAGAGAAGAATTACCGGAAAAAGGGAAATTGAATATCATAATACTACTTCACAAGAAAGATTCAAAAGAAAATATTGACCACTACCGCCCAATGAGCATCATGTCAAGTATTTTCGAAATATTCTCAAAAATTATTTTGAACAGATAAAACAAGACAATTGCATAAATGAACCGGAGGAACAAGCAGGTTTTCGCGCTAGCTACTGTGCAATTTACCACCTACAAACAATGACCCAACTCATAGAGAAAACACAAGAATTTAACTCGCCAGCGTATGTCGTCTTCATAGATTTTGCAAAAGCCTTTGATTCTGTAGAGCATTTGATTATCTTAAAAGCATTGAAAGCAATTGTAGTAGATGAAAAATTAAAACTGATCTTCAAAGTTGAGAATGTGCTTTGAGACAAGGAGTAAGACAAGAAGATCCCATTTTCCCGAAAAAATGTATCTGTTTATTTCAAGATGTTCTACGAAAAAGATCTCACTAATTAAGTTTCTCACTAATTAAGTGCCAATGCAAAAAGCAGTATGATGAAGTGTTATTTAATTAAACTGAAGTATATTAGTTACATACATGAGTAATTTTCTCACCAATTAAGTGCCAATGCAAAAAGTAGTATGATTAAGTGTTAGCTAATTAGATTGAAGTAGTGAAATCGAAGTGAACAGGGTTCAATTTGACAGTGACAAAGTGAAGAGTTACTTATTTTGTGCAGAGTTAGTTGGCAATGTGGAGATTATTCTGGGGCAACTGATAAATAATACTCTCTTCACCTCTGCTAAAATTAGCACAAAGTGTACACCCCTAACCCACAACCAGCCCTCCCTACTCCACTGACCTTCGCTCACCCGACCTTCTCTCAAGCATCCACCAGCACCCCCGCGGTTTACGACCCTTCACTCGCACCCCACCCCTCTTCCCGCCCCCTCCCGCTGCCGACCGGCTGTGCTCTTAAACAAGACACACGCTCAAAAATTCGCAGAACTTTGTTTTCGGTCCAGAAGCTGCAAGGTATGTACGATCCAGTTTGCTTACGCATCTTGCATACAATAACTACAACCTGTTAATAATATTTCTATTTCACATTTTAGCCCTGAGGATAATCGCTACGCGATCGAAACGATCATAAGCTGAATAAAAAGTATTGATACCAGACAATATCTTTATTTATTTATCATAATTAAAAAGGTATCTACCTCACCAGCGATCCAATTACTGGGGAAACTGGTTGAGGTTGAGGATTGAAATATGTTTCATTCTTCATGACGTTCAAAATTTCAACTTTAGAGTGGTAATGTTTTTGATCTTCGTTTAATTTTCCTAAAATTGGAACCAGCATCATCACAAAATGTCAACCAAAAATAACATTTCATCAAAATGAATATACTTCCTTTGCTTTTTTTTACTCCTTTACTGTTTTCTGTAGTGCTGCCATCTCTCTTAAAAAACAATCCTTTAAAATTTTCTACATTTTCTGATCCTCTGCTCCTGAAGCAATAATAAAATATTAATTGTAACTAATTAACGTAATAAAATAAATACGTTTAATTAATATTTAAACTAGATAGTTTTTTACTTTCCGTATACGTAATCCCGAAGTTATCCTCAAGTAATGTACGTAGTACAGGGACAGTTGCGGAATGTTGAGGACAATTTTAGCGATTTCGAGTTTTCAACAAAAAATTACGTTGTGGGGTACCTTGATACCCAAAGAGTGTTTTTTAAACGTCTGTCCGTTAGTCTGTCAGTCTCTCTGTCGGTCTGTTTGGAGAATGTGAACAACACTAGCACCTAATTAATGCGTGGGTTTTTTTGCTGAATAAACCTCTGATCTGGCCTGGGTCGAAGCTTTTCGATTTTGAAAAGCATTCGTTTATTTTGGGGGGTACTTTACATGAAGACCCACCAACATTTTCAAAATGTTCTCAAAAACAGCTCCAAATTTTTCTTTAAATTTCTTCTCTAAGAATAAAGTAAAATCCACTTATAAAGGTGGCATAGATCCGATTTTCACGGCTAGTCCAACCCCTTGTGAAGTGTCCTAAACTCTACCCTAATCCGATTTCCTTCCCAATTTCTGGCCGCTGGGTTGTGACACAAGAGCGCGTAGTAAGAGGCGTGTACACGAAGATATTATTTGGCGTCTTGGTCCTCTTGACAACTGACTGCGACGAGTCGTGACGAATATGACAATGTAATAATTAAAGAATGACTACCCCCGCGCTATTGTTTATCCAGAATTACTCTTAAGGCGCAAAGTGCACCGCGCTCCTCAAGGGACTTGAAGACGCAACAAATTAAAAAAAAGTTAATGTACTTCTATAAACTACAGTTGTTCGTTTTTAAAATATTAATTATGTTGAAATATGTATTTTTGAATAATTATTCGTTTTCAAAATAAATTTTATTTATTGCCAAAATACCCTCCTTTAAAATGTGATTATAAATACCCACCTAAAAATGATTGTACGCCATTACCTATCTGTTGTACAGAGTTGTCACAGCCCTCGAAGTAAACTCATACAATGTAGTTTCTTTTCTAAAATTTATTAAGAAATAACCTGAAGTAAAAAATTAAATGTTAGCAAAAAAATGTAACAAATGAGATAAATTAACTATCAGTAGTAAACATTTTATTTTAATAGTCATATCAAGGCAACAATCAGCTATTCCTCTCTCTCTCTCTCTCTCTCTCTCTCTCTCTCTCTCTCTCTCTCTCTCACGTTACTAGTTTAATTTTGTACAGCCCTGATTTTTGAAAAATGGGCTGGAACAATTACTCTAGCATATAATTAACCCTTTTTTCGAATATAATTTGTTTGGGATTGTCTTTTGGGTACTGCTGGCTTCATGACATAGAATGCTCGCATTAATCAAGATCGGGCCATGAGAGACTATATTTTCAATAATGTAGAAAAGAAATGAAAAATGATTCACGTTTGACATATTAAAAAATTCGAAGGTTAAAATAAAAACTAGCTGCAAAAAAGTAAATAAGAAATTTGAAGCCATTTTGCATTCTGAAACTGCCTTAGGGGCTTCAAAAAAATTCCCCCCCCAAAATTTAATCAGTTTTAAATTCAAGGGTTAGTGACACTTGCAAAATCAATCGGGACATATAAGTTTTCGTTAAAAAAATACTTTGTATAGATATGTAGGGATGGGTTAATCCGACTTTTGTCAGCTAGCTTTGATTCCAGACCAGAGCCGCTTTGATTCATTATCCACGCTCGGGATACGGGAAACAAGTGGCGAGAATGACGCATTATCATCAAGGTACCTGTAATATTTGACGTGCCTAAGCTTCCATTCGTTATTCAGATATAGAAACAGACGATTTTTAATAGAATTCTACAGCTTGTATTTTGCTTCGACCAGGAATCGAACGCAGGATAGCTTCATATAAAACTTTACATGGTGTGAGCCATCTGACAGGGCATAAGAGAAAGTAATAATTGAAGTGAAAGTGTTTAAAAAATTAGTATTATAGAGTATCTGAAATCGGGAACATTATGCAGGTAAAATTAAAATGAAAGTGATAACTTTACGTAACATACAAAGTGTCAAACTATATATGGAAAATAACGGATGTACGCTCTGAAGATCACACAAAAATTTTTGATGGTTCTTCTTTTTTTACGTATCGTTATTACATCTGAGGTTTTGTGTTTCAGTTTCCTGAGTGAATTGATGTACTTTGTTAGTTGTGTATTGAATTCTGGGTGTTCGTATTTAAAGAGGACTGTTTCTGGTTTCTACTGCTCTGCCTACAAGGTAGTTCGAACAGCCAAGTCTATTCGAAGGAGATGAATTTTATTGTGAAACTGGAAATATTTGTAGTGGCAACATGTTTGTTTCCAGATCGTGTACTATCACAGAGACAATCAGTAAGTTATTATTTCTTTCTCAGCTTGTGCCATAATTAAAGATATAAACTTCTTTGTATATTTCAAAATCGTTTTCGTAATATGCTGAACACTTGAGGTACTACAAGAGCACACATATTCTTGCATCACTGGGAAAGGTTACATATTATATAAATGACATTGCAATTTCTGCCCTCACTTCAGCTACCACTTGTAACAGTCGCAGCTAAAACGAAGCGTACTCATTATCTGTAATTATTTCGCTAGTCATAAATCGGAGCTCTTTCTTATTTCTACAAATGAAACGAACATGAATAAATATCAACTGTTAAAATATTTGCAGCACATTAAATAGAGACATAAGGATAATTGAACATATAAATTAAATATCCAGAACTGATGGTCATCCAATATATAGCTTTATGAATGCGCACGTAACTACGGTGCAATTACGTAATGTTCATCTCGCGCAATATATGATATAATTCAATAATGAAAGAGACAAATGTGTGTAGAAAATACTGTATTTTTACAATATGAGACATTTACTACTTTTCAACACAAATATTAATACACTTGTCCCAGGCATCAACTAATAGTTTTTATGCTTGATACAAAGATATCTTTGTCCTGTTTGAGCCAGTATTCCTTTATGTGACCACTTCGATGCTTCTTAACAATTTTCCAAGTAATTCTTACTTGAGTGAATAAAAAAAATGATAATCAGAGGGAGTAATAGAGGATATGACTACGAGCATTGTCACAAAAGTACAAATTAGAAATACGGTAACAAATGAAATTACATGTCCATTTGGCATTAGACATGGGGATTCTCTAAGACTTAATAATTTAATTATGGACAATCTTATTGACAGCATACACGAATATTAGGATATAGAACGGGTAGTGAGAGAATATCTATATTGTGTTATGAGTATGATGCAATATTATTGGCAAGTTACAAAGACTCTTCCAAAAATTTTCGATAAGTGCAGGATATTATAATATGGTCATCTCTACTGGAAAAAAATCAATGGTGGTACTAAAAGAACCTATACGGTGTTAACTAATGATAAAGAACAAAATAATAGAGCAAGCAATTAAATTCACTTATTTAGGAGTTGAAATTCAAGCATACGGAACATGTACAATAAAATTAAACAAGTAATGAAATAAGCCAGAATACCAGGGATTTTTACAGATGTGACACGAAAAAACAAATATCTTAATGTAGAAAGCAAAGAAAAAATTAAAAACCTGTGGAAAGACCAGTGATAACATATGGATCAGAAACAAGACCCGATAATAGAAGAACTAACACTCTACTTAGAATATCAGAGATGAGAACATTAAGATCAATATTGGTTATAACAAGATGGGATAGTTTGAAAAAAAAAAAAGATATAAGAAATGAATGTGACATTACAGACATAGCAAAATACAAGTAGAGTGTTAGAAAAAGAAGAGAAAATAATTAATGCGTTATCAGGTCGAACAGCAAAAGACTAATCAAGATTGCAAGAAATTCAAAACCTGTTGAAAAGCTCGACCCAGGCAGACCGAAGAAAAGGTGGATCGTGATCTGAATTTCCACATCTCCTGAAGATGAAGTGTGCAGAAAAACAAGGGTAATCGTAATAAAATAAAAATATTGAAAGCTGCACTCGAGTTCCATCACGTGTAAGAATCTCTGTGGAGGTGAGGCGCGGTGAGGCGCGGGAGGCGCGGGGCGGAGCTTCTTCCTCGCCTGGGCGAGCGCCGCCGTCGCCCGCGTGCGCAGCTCCACCGGCTTTTGCATTAACAGGGTTTTCTACCAGAAATTCGCCGTTTGCCGGTGCACGGTTACCTATTTTGCTCCTTTTACAAAGTGTCCTCATCAAGACGAAAAAGTAAAAATAACATTTTATTTCAACATATAAAACATAATAATTTAATCAATTCCACTACTGTTTTATTTATATTCATGAAAAGAGAGCTCATTATAACATCACAGTGGTGCCTCTGTGAGTGTACTAACAAATGTGTTATAAAGGCATGTCTGTTATTATGTTTTAGGGGAAATACAAGTACGTTCACATGACATCATTGGAGAGTTGTGAAGATTCAGCAGATTTAGATGTATGGCCCTTTAGCTTCACTTTTACGAAGAACGAAAACGATGATTTCGTTCTCTCTTTCAATGCCACTCTATTAAAAGATATTGAACCGGATATGAAGGTGGGTTTTGCAACATTAACAAACATATTTCTGGTCATATTACTGACAAAAACAGTTTTGCCGATTTTTCACTCTTCTTACAACTATAATTGCATATCACATCATGCGCTTAACGCATTGAAAGTCTGTTAATGCACTTCAGTTAATCAGTTAATTCCCATCTACTTCTTTAAAATCGTTTTCTTTCAATCACTGCAAGAACTTAATATACTTATACGCATTTTTTGTTCCTTCTTTTACAACAGGTGGTCGTTAATGGACAAAGGTGGTTTACTGGGTCAGGATGGAAAACATTTTATCCACATGAAGACACAAATATTTGTATTCAAGCATGTGAACAGTTTCCGGAATTCATTCAGCCGCTCCTCGACGCCATGGGTCTCCCATTTGACCCCGAAAATCCAGAAAACAATTGCCCCGTACCAGCAGTACGTATTATTGATATAACTGATGTTAATAACGTACAAGCTCCAACACTAAACAAAAGCCAGGTTTTTGTCACAATAATAAAACAGCCCCGCCCCTCCAAGAGGCTTCGCCAACTTTCTACTTTCCTTATACGTACGTATATCAATATACAGAATATCAGCGTTGGAGTGTGCGGACGTGCGGATGTGTGTTTTTGTTATTTCGACTTGGCATTTACACCATTTCCCGAGTACCAATCGAGACGTATGAGGTATCAGTCGACGCGTCTTGGTCTCCTGGTGGGGAAATTTATTTCAAAATTCAGATTTCAGAAGCCGCAACATTAGCCTGATCAATTGAGGAATATTAATTTTGGAGAAAATCGGCTGAACCGTTTAGCCGCTAGCGTTGTCCATGGACAGACGGACCTTTTGCAGCCAATCGAATTTTCGGTATCAAGAATCTGGATACACCACGAACATTTTTTACTATAAATTCAGTACAAGGATTTATCAACTTTTTTCAAGAGCCTGACTAGAATACTTTTTCTGGTGAAAATTCGTATTTTCCGCCGTATGGTTGCATTACTTTCTCTTTTTACGAAGAGTTCGTAACTGGCAAGAGTATGTGACATGGTAATAGATAGCCCAGGCAAAGGGTATTGAAAACTAATACGGGAAAAGTCAACGCACTTCTGTTGCACATAAGTTCGTTCCTTTAACTATTCCGTCTTAGAATGGACATAGAACGATATGGAAGAGTGTTGCGTTTAACATGCGAGAATTATCGCACGGGTATGTGAAAGTAGTAGGGGAAAACGTTTGCTACGGTACAACACAAAGGAAAAAACTTTTTAAATTAACTAAAGTAAATAGCTGAAATAATTGAACAAAATCACAAACCTGCTAGCCTACAATACTACGTGAATTAACTTAAAGAATTAACTAAATTTAAAATTATAAAAAGAATAACGCAAGTTACTCGACAACTGCCAACTATCACACTAGTCCTTCTGTATTGTTAAAGTGTTGGAAGAATCTGTATTAATTGATTGGTTGTTTTAGTGATTTCAGGCACGTCAACTGTCAGGGCCATTAGTTTCGTAAGTGCAGTGCATATTTTTGCTCGGTATAGTGCGGTGATCTGTCGCCTGCTGTACGGTGAGATCCGGCGCAGACCTGTAGGCTAGCGGGTTTTCCCCAACCAAGTATCTCCCAATAGCGGGGCACCGCCCCAAGCGGTTCCCCAGCATGTATGCTTGTGTAGTGCGTGTTAGTGTAAGTGTGTGTGTGTGTGTAAGGAGAGAGTGTAAGACAAGCAAGAGGTAGGAAAGATCGCGTGTAAGTCTGTGCCTCTTTGGTAGGGTACTGCTCGGGCATTCGCCTGGTGTTGATCGGAAAAACCACGGAAAAACTACCGATCAAAGCAGCCGGTCGCGTGAATTCTCTTCCACACAGCGACTGAATTAGACATAGCTGACAAGCTAGTGTCACAAATCCTGCCACTGTCGGGAATCGGACATAATCCTCGCGGTCAGAAGGATTTCTGTGTCATCAGTTCATACGTGGAAGACATTACATCAATGCCCAGCTGTAAAATCATTTTGTAAATAATACATCGATTGGTTTTAAACTTAAATTATCGGTTCGCTAAGATACTCAATACATAAACATCGTTTGAGCAATATTCCCATGTATTGTAGCACATCCTTTCTGACATAATTTTTAACTTCTCGCATTATTTCCTTAAATAGACTAGAAAGGATACTTTAACGTTGGACATCACCCGTTGAGGAAGGTTGGTCCACTTTCTGACGGGATGATGCAGAGAAGGGTCTAATGTGTTCCTTTTTCCATATTTTACCTTCGTACTTTTTATTTCATGTCATCTATCATTCTTTTTCACTCATTCCTCTTGTTCACTGGTCTTCTTTGTGCGCTGAACGCCCACCCATGTGCTTGCCGTGCATGGCAACGCGTGTCAAAGGGCGCTGGGGTCACTGCGAAAGTCCCTGCATCTCGGAGGTCCCATACTACTTTCTCGGACCAAGATGTTATATCCTGTTGAGGAGCAAGAGGAAGGGGCACGGAAGAGAGATGCTCACTCTCACACGGACCCTCATGTTTACTCTTCCATCTCTTCCGGACAGGATCACATGTGGTTAATACAATATTCACGTGTGGCAGTATGCACCTAACCAGGCGCGTTGCTTTAAATGCCAACGGTTCGGCCTTACACAGCAACGGTGTGTGGCATGAAGTCCAGTATATACACAGGGCGGCCAGTTCTTGCACGATCTAAAACCTTGTGCTACACCACGGCGGCATTTCAATATCAAATTCAAGGGGACCTGATATCGGGCAGTTCGGTTGGGGAATTTCAATTTTGGAGAAAATCAGTTGCACGGTTTAGGCGTTTGCACTGACAACAAACGTACAGACGAACAGACGCAGACGCCGTCCATTCCCATTCATATAAACTAATAATATTATTTATAGCTAAAATAATTAATAGCATCGCGCATCGTTTGTACCGTTTTGTAGAAAGGGAATGCACTGAATTCAATAGCAGAAATTGCAAAAAAAGTTAGAATTAAAAGAATATACGTATGTTTCGCTTTGTTTGCTCAAGAATTTTGGAAATGGTAGTTGAAATGTTAGACAGAAATGGTCATATTGTAATATTACAACGTCAATAACAACATCACGAAAGTACGTGCTTTTGTAGCACCACACGTTTTCTTATCTCGAAGAACAGAGCTTTTGCATTCTTTATTGGCTTACTTCACCGTGGTCGATCTAACGAACATATGTTATAACACTGTCATTCAAAACAGCGGGACGTGGCCCCAAAACATTCCCAGCCCGCGCCAGTAACACACGCTGTCTTCCTGAAGGAAGACGTATTCGCGGGCGCACCTATGGGGTAGCGGGCGGCCTCTGGGACAGCGAGCGCGTTATCGGCGCAGCTCACCCCATAAATTGCTCCCCCCCCCCGCCGCCAACGGTCTTTCGCGCCCATCAGATCGCGACCGCGCCCGCGCTCCGGCCGCTGACCGCCCCTCGCCGGCCGGCGCTCCGAAATGACCTGAAAAGTACTCGCGGAATTATTCCTCTTTCTTCTTCTTCGACACTTCACGGTTGAAGCAGCTGCCTGCTCCGTCTTCACACAGCCTCCTTCCAGGTCCCTCCTTCCTTTAGGTGCGTCCTAGAAAGTCTTTTCTTTTCTTCCATTATTCGAATACGTAGAAACCAGTGCTTGATTCCAAAATGTTTGGTTCCAGTTCGCCCCCCCCCAAATTAATCAATTCAATAGAAATAGCTATATACTTATAACATGAGTTAATAATTATAAACCATACTTAATAATAATAAATAAAAAATTAACGTTTATAATGATGTTTTAATGTTTTCTATTAATAATTTTTAACATTCGTAGAAATAATACTGATGTATTGAAACCTTCTTCTTACTTTCAGTTATTGTTAGGAGGGTTCATAACTGATCTGTTCTCAATCAGGAAAAAAATAATTTTGGAAAATATATTTTTCTTTAAGGATCGTGGATCTTTTTTGTCCTATTAGGAAGGGACGTGTTTATCCAGAAAATTTCCAAACTTAAATACATTTATTGTAACAAACCATCAACAAAACTTGCCTTTTTTACAATAACAAAAATCACTTCACACATGTCTCTTCTCTCTTCTAGAAGAAAAGAACAAAATTTGACACATTAATTTACAATTATACTGTCTTCGTAACACTTTGACCATGATAGAGCGTTAATCAAGCACAGTTTGCAAAGTTCTTTCCAAGGTTACAAACATTACTTTGAATAACATCAATAGAAGATAAAATAAATTTAACCTCTCACGTAATTTAACATTAGTATTTCAAATAAATTACACAATACTCCCCTTCAAAATAGTCAAATGTATAACACAACAACAAAAAATAACACTTAAATCAGGACAATCTCTCTCTTGAAAACAACGTGAAATCACAGCACAAAGAAATCTCAAAATTATGCTCTCTGGCATGTTTTTTTAAAATCCTTGTACTGAATATTATTTCACTTCCAATTATAGTTTCATTAGTAAACCATTTCCATTAGAAAAATGATTAAATTCTACTTCATCCACCCACAAGCACTTAATGGAGTTTCATTCCCTCCAATTATCTATTCACACCTCGAGTGTTCAGAGAAACATTTTAGAAGTCCCGTATTTTCAGCATTTCATTTACACCCTATTCAATCCACTTGGGCAATGTTAATACTAAATAATCGTTGGAGGGAGTACTTATCGTGATCTTGGGGATCGGAGTCGTCCTTCACCGTGATGTCAGGTCGAATCGTGGCCTCCCCAGGCCCACGTGTTGGCGGCTTGCAGTCCAGCGCGTCGCAAAGTGGCCGTTAAAAGCCGGAGCTCTGACGCACTGCATGATTCAATCAAATCTTTTTGCTCCTGCGTGCACTTCCACGCGTAGCTCTCGCTAATCTTCTCCACGTACCGTCTTCTCCGGCGTACGTCGTTCAACTCTCTTCTCCACGCGTTCCCACCCCCTCTCCAACGCTTCGGTCGGCACGGACATCCCAATTCAAAACGTCTCAGAACGTCTATCTACAAGGTTTACTACTTCGTGCCCGCGCTATTCAAATGTAGTTTTGCCATCTCAATCACAGTTAGGCAACGGTTAGAGAATGGAAAAACATTTATTTTGAGTTCACGAAAGTTGGCCGAACTAAATACTGAAGTTGTCAATTGTTGGTTCTCTGTGTTTTATTTGTTTTATTTTTCCGGTATTCTAAGTACCGGAACGCCGTTCGTCAGAAATCAAGCCCTGGTTGTAATCATTTGTCTCTATATTCTTTCACCCTTGAGTGTATTGGTTCACCTTTTAATTATTGTCTTGTTTCCTTTCTTCCCTTGAACGTCCCTTACTAGTTCAGCGCAAAAATCTCATTTCATTTGCCTGTATCCTTTTCCATGATTTTCTTTGTATGTATCCAGCGTTTGAAAACATAGGCCAGCGGGGAGTTGTCACAGTTTTTTGTATTTTTATTTGCGTTTGTCTCGTTCCTTTTTTACGGCGTTGTGAATGGTTTCACATACTCTTTGGAAACACGAAAATATCGTTCTAGTGATTATCTTTCTGGTCACTTATTAGACATTTTAAATTACTTATTCTAAGGTACGTATTTCAAACCACGAATAAAATAAAACAATAATGTTCCTGTGTTGTTTATTCATTTTTTGAAACTTTTTGCGTCTGGATTGACGCAACGCCCCTCCTACCCGTTGGGGGCGTTTAACGCTTTGCGCTCGGGAGTAATCCTCCATTCATTAGTGCGCGTCCTCCTCCATTGTAATAACCCTCCATTGCCTGGATAAGTCATTACATGTCAGTTGTCAAGAGGACCGCCAGGTAGCATCTCCGCATGCGCGCCTCCTACTACGCGCTCCTGCGTCACTACCCAGCGGCCAAGTTTGAGAAGGAAGTGCGATAGGGGTGGGGTTTAAGACATTTCAAAAGGGTTCAACTAGCCCTTTTGAAGCTGCCAAACTCGTTTTGTCGGAACAAATTTCACATAAGATTGTCCGGGAATCGAACCCCGACCTCCGTGGTAAACGGTGAGCGACTTCGCTCTTGGCGACGGAGACAGGTGTCCTCGCACGAGTACGCAGAATTATTTACAATATAACAATTTAATAATAACTGTAATGATTTCGCATTTGATGGGTCGAGTATGTTACAATAAACACAAAACAAATGTTTTAAATGTACGTGAACTAAGGAGTAGCAGTTTGAAGAAGTGAAATTCCGAATAATTTTGATTAACATTACTTCATTCCATTACAAGACTTTTTATATTGATTGTTTTGAGTGACCTAAATTATTGTTATTTTGTTTTTTAGGGAGAATATATTAGCAAACCTATACAAGTTAAGTACAAATTTGCTAGATTCCCAGAACTGCCGTACGGAGAAATTCGATCTATATTCTACATAATGGACGGTGATGAAAGAATAATTTGCCTAGTTGCCATTGGTGAGGTAGTCCCAGAGGGTAATGGTAATCGATTTGGATAATACTAAAATATTATTGCATTTATTTTTGTTTAACCCTCAAAAATTAATTCATTGAGAATAATGATTTTTGTCTTATTATTGTACAAACTAATGACTAATAAAATGATTATTCAATCAAAGAGTTGTAATATTTTATCCGTTTTTTGTAATTGAAACATATGTAAATGATTTTTTTCAATACTTTACCACAATTTATCTTATGAGCAATGGTCGCATATTTTTTTCTTCATAGGCACCTACTTATTACATTGTGATTTAAATCTGCATAAATATATTTTGTTGGTACTTACAAATAAAATAATACTTATTACTCTTTTTTTAAATTTTGTACTTTAACATCTTTCACTAAGATTTGTTAAAAATGACGACTTGGAGCAAAAATAATTTGGCTCCCTGACGCAAAGATGAATAAATCGTGTGTCTAAATAAAGTATTGAATTGGTTTAATACCTTATTTTACATGGCGAGACTCGGGCCATGAGGCCCGCTCTTCCGTCTGACAATGCAAATTTCACTACGCTCCTTTTCCCCAACTAGCAGAGAAAAGAGGTATTTCTTGGGCGAGAAACAGGCAATTAAAATTTAACTCAGAGGCGTCATTTATGCTTGAGGATCTTTCACATGCAGGTAAATCTGCTAACATGAGACAGCCAGCTTTACTTCCCCTCCGAAGGATGGCGTACGAAGGATTGTTTTCGCCCTTAAAAATCCACGGCTTCGATCGGGTTCGAACCCGCCAACTTGGATATAACAGTCCGGTGCGCTAACCGTCACACCATCGTGCTAGTAAACTGCTTTCTGCGTTTAGCCTGCGCGAAGGAACAATTCTTCGCCCGGTCGCTGTGCTCTGTCTGTGGGAAGCGAAAGTAGACGAGCGTCCAGCGCACCCATTCGCCCAAGGCGACGAGGCGCGGGTCGCGGTCGATCATTTTCATTTCCTCACCACCAGCGCGCACGCTCGAAAGGGCGCTTTTCTGGCCAGTCGTTGCGAGCGAACGCGCGCATTGTAAACTCTGTAGTTTGCGATGAAAAGTGTGGTTACGCAGTCAGTAGAGCACCGAAATGAGTGCAGGCCCACTCGCAAAACTTTTATCCGGGCCGCCTTCATAAAGGTGTGCACCAAACACTGTATAGGAGTGTTAGTACCTTAAATAATAAAAATGTTCTTCAAGAAATTCGAATTCATCAGTCATACGTTCATATTCAAAATCATCGGTCGCTAATATGATTAATATCAATAGGGGAAATATCTGCCTTTATTTTTTAATTTTATGAAATGAAGACTCTCATAAAACCTAAGTGAATTTTTTACCTTCATTGATTTGGAAATAATTGTATAAGTTACCGAAGCGGAAAAATCGTTTTCCTAAAAGATAGTGTTTCGAATTTTGTATTGTGTCAATTATCGCCTAAAAGAGGCCCTTTTTTACCTGGACCCACATGCAAGCCACATCGTTTCGCCACACTGAGGTGGCGACAACACAAAACACTGAGGTGATACGTATAAACCAGAAAGAGTGCATAGACACAAATTTATTTATTTCAATGTATATTTTAAATAATTGTATCAACATTACATCATTAGTGTTGTGGACGCCAGGCACAATTCACTTCCTCCAAAGCGCACTCTAATAATACTGATGGATCTGACACTGGAGTGGATAATAAAGTATTTTCCATTTGCTTCTGTTCGAAATGTTATGGTTATTGTCTTAATTTAATTTAATTGTTCTCACAAGACTTTCTGCCCAATATAACAGTTTTTATGTAAATCAACATGTTCTGAACATATTATATTGAAATATAACACTTTAATTTAACTACTGCATTTTTATTGCAAATTTAAATATTTTATTTCAACACTTTTATAAATGAATCACTTTTAAAAGATCACAATTTTATTCATTCATTAACTGTGATAAACCATATATTAAATATCTTCTTATTGATCTTTCATAGTATATACTGTGCTAATTGAACACACATTTAAAAGTCATAAATACATTTGTGATTCTCACTTAAATTGTTTTAGTTAAGTATGATATTTTCAAAATTGTTAAAAACGTTTCAGTTTTCTAAATAGTTCTGTTTGAAAATTTTGTAAATTTAGTCAAATTCAAAATTGAAAATAGTGAAAACATAAATTCTCAATTATTTCAGAAAAACGGTCAGTTTATAATTATTTCAAAGTTCGTACAACAATTCATAAAAATAAATCATATTTTTGGCATATTTATGGGATAATAGGCAATTAAGTCCTGTAAAAGAATTAGGAAGTTTCATTCTATAAAATGCAGTTCTAAAAAACTAAGCTACATTGTTTCTTGAGTAGTCACACTTTGATAAATTGAGACCATTTTGCAGACTTAAACAGGAATAAATACACAACACACACGACACACAAGAAATTTATAGTCCTTACTGCTATTGTAAGAACCGCATAAGGAAATACAATTTACAAACATTAAGTTCAATAAGCCATGAATTATACATTTCTCAATTAACGAAACAGTTTTCAGAATCCTATTCATTGGTGCTGACGGGGGCGATCAGAATGGCTGGAGCAACGTTATCCAGGCTCCAACTTAATTGGGGCCCCAAATTTTGTTTTATTCGAAACAAATAAAATATGTATTTATCCTTCGAATTTAACGCGAAAACTTATTTCTGAAGGATGCATAAGTGAATTCTGTTTACGAATTGGGGAACAGATAATGTACTGTTTGTAATGTGGGGCTCCCGTGGATCAATTGCCCCAGGCCTCTGAATGAGGATATTTTTGTATGAAAACAAGAAGAATTAGCCGCGCATTTCGCCGCTTGTCTATTCTTTTCATTCTGGAAAGCGCATACGAACGAACATTGCACGGACAAAAAATCTTTTTTTGTGTAACGAGCATCCACAAAGCACGCGATTGTTGGCATTTTTCTCTATAGCATTTCAACTTTCTTTATATCACTTAATCAGGTGCGGATGCACGGGGAGGTACATGATGGAAATTTCCCCCCTAATATTTTTGTGTCACTATTAATGTTAACTTGACACGAAACTATCAAGCAAAAATATTTTCGGATAATCAATAAAACTAATAAAATTGAATAGCAGAATGAGCTGAGTGTAGCCTGCGACATATTACAAATTCTGTAATGACACCAACGAGCACACATTTTTTAATTTGCCCAAATTTGGGCTCTGAGTCCACCCCTGATACTCGTAGTATGTAAAATTGTTATGAATTATATTAAAATGAGAAAGTAAAATTGCAAGTTCAGGTGTTTAAAAAAGAGTGTAGAGAGTGATGATAGTGAGAGAGAGAGAGAGAGAGAGAGAGAGAGAGAGTATCTGAAATCTGAAACATTAAAAAGTAATATAATTAAATTCATATCGTTATGTAATACACAAAGAAATGACTGAGTCCAAATAAATATGAAAAATAACGGATGTACGCTCTGAAGATCACACTGAAATATTGATTGTTCTTTATGCTTTTTGCATAACATGATTACATCTCAGATTTTGTATTTCAGTTTCCTGAGGGAATTTCGTTTGTTCTACATTGTATTTTTAGTGATTCTATTTAAAGAGAACGGTTACCTAGTTTCACTTGCACCGACTACAAGGCAGCTCGACCACCGTTCTAAATATCTGAGAAAGATGCATTTTCTTTTAAAACTGGGAATATTTGTAGTGACGACAAGTTTGTTTCCAGATAATGTATTATCGCAGATGCAGTCAGTAAGTAAAGATCCTTTCTCTGTTTCTATCCATAATGAAATTAGTCAAATTCAATTGCATATGTCACCATCGTTTCTATTACATATTGAAATCTCTTGTGTGGTTACTAGGATGATATATCCTTTTAAATTGAAATAACTTGATGATGAATAAGAGCTATTGATCTGATGTCTGTGAGAAGAGTCTATGTTACACAATGGCACAGAAAATGCAAGTAACTAATGTTCTTTTAGAAGTTACAATTTCGGCAATCTCCACATACGGTGTTCTGCAACTTTTCATTTTCAGATGTAAAATACTGGTTCTACCGTGGAATGTTCAGAAAAAGGAAGACAATAGAAAGGGACAGCGTTTTAAAATTATTTAATACGAAACGTATATACTATTTTAAGAATCCCATTTAATTTGTACCACTTTTTTAACTGCCATTTAATTAATGCCTCTTGTAATTACAAATGAGTGCAGTGCATCTTTAATGTGTTCTATTAAATTATTTTTCTCTTATTAAAGTATATGAGGAGGCTGAAAATTCATTAAGCCCATTTTATACTCTTAGATCTGTTTAGTAAATCTTTTGTTGACAAACTATCTCGGATAGAAACTGGAATTCTATAAGAAAATATCTATTTTTTGAGAGATGGTACAATCATAATTTGAATGTGTAATGCCATTTAAAAAATAAGGATTAAAACCGTTGTTTAGAAACAAATTGAACCCTTTGTTGCATTATAAAATTTAATGTAATGAAAATGAAATTTTCATTGTGATATTCATTACTGGAACAAGAAACATATTTATAAAGATAATTAATATACAAGCATTTCAAAAATATGTTTTTTCTGAATCTTTTTCTTATTTAAATTAAGAAAAATATTCTGATGGAACGTAGGACGGAAGCCAGCCAGAAAACCCACGTACGATAAACCCAATGCTAAAACTGTTTTTGAGAAGACTACCATTGCTATGATGAGTAGGGAGCGCAAGTGTGGTGGGCCTGTAGGCGTCAGCGTAGCGCTGCACAGCTGTTTGAATGTGTCAAAAACAACCATGTCCTTGGGGAACGAGTACACAGCTAATTCTTGTTGTTTCTTGATCATTATACAGTCGGTGTGTGAAGCAGTTCTATGCCATACCGATGTGGCGTCTAAAACTGTCTGCCATATTAAATTCAATATGTCATTTTTATGCCCTCTTGGACAAGAGAGCAGACTTTGCCGCATTCTATACTTTTACGTCAACGCATGTTTTTTGCGCCTAATTTTCAAACAGGCTACATGACTCTTTACCCGTAAACTACGAAGACAATGTAAACTAACATATACTATTTGATATTTCAAATACAAGAACCAGAAAAGTACATAATAAAAATTTGCAGTATTTGCTCGTTAAAATGTAATACTTGAAATTTTATTTTCGATTCAGTAAAGCAAAGTTAATAAATGTACACTGTTCGTGGAGAAATTACAACCTCCGTAACCCCATCACAGTTACAATAGTGATTCCAATACATTCAAGGACAGGTGGAATCATATAATATAATAAAAGAAGCTAATTAGTACGAGAAATTCTGTGTCACTCCGAGGCACCAATTAGATCAGAACTTCGATCTTCGATCAGATCAGAAAACAGACTTCGGTCGCACAGTTCACCAATGGACTTTGACCTGGAGGTCGTAGGATTCGAGTTCCAACTGTTTGTAAGATTTTCGACTCAGCAACATAGCTACGTGCAACCCACGCCCTGAAAATGTGTATACTTTTTTAAATTGGGGTTCTCGACTCCAAAATTCGCTCACTTTATAACTAAAAATACTAAACAAATTTAAACAAAAAATAAAATATAAATACTTTGTCCCCCTACACCTCAGTCGTCATCCTCTAGTGGCTCACATCCAAACTATCGCACATTGATGCACTCTTCAATCTGTGATGCAATGCTAGGCGAAAAACGTACAGAAAAGTAATTATTTTGTGAATATATTAAGTCTTATGGTTGTAAATCAGAGCCTATTGCACTCCTGGCCTTCAAAGGATGCTTTCACATAAATTTTATCATTATTCTCCCAGTGCATTCTGAGAGTATTGTGCTGTAACACATTGCCCTTGAATATTTATATAATGGTATAGATAGATATAATATCTCATATGTGTGTGTGTGTTGATAAATTTAAATGCGGTTAACTCCAACACTGTGTGACCGATCTCCACGAAGGTTGGCACATTTACGTGTGTTTTCACCGATAATATTTATGCGCTGTTAATTTTGCTGTAACACGACGAGTAACAACACCCGAAATAAATGGTGCTGCGCAACAAAAGTACGCTTTATTTTAATTCAGCCTACACTCAAACTGCGATCCACACAAGCTTTATTGTTGCGTTGCCGAGTGACGCGGGGCGCCGTTCAGGAGCAGCGGATGTGCGCGCGTGACAGAAAGAGACAGAGAGACACAAGAGACAGACAAAGATAGAAAGAGATAAAGAGAGGCAAGGGACAAACAGAAACACAGAGATAGAGAGAAACAGAGACAGGAACAGATACAAGGAGACAGACAGAGAGTCAGAGACAGGTAGACAGAGGTGGACCAAGGCAAACGAGGCAGACAGAGACAGACAGAGGCAACTGAGACAGAGAAACAGAGAGAGTAGTCACTGAGAGGGAGAGACAAAGTCAGAAAGGGACATAAAGACAGAGACTGAAACAGAGGGACACGAAGAGAGACAGACAGACAGACAGACAGAGACAGATATAGACCTAGAGACCTTTTCTTTTTCTGAAGGATTGAATACATAAAAAACGTCTATCGCCTGATATTTTGCTAGTATCGACATATAAAACAAAGTCGGTGTAGTTATGGCATTTATAACTTAAAAAGAGCTGGACCAATTTTAATTATCTCTGATATTTTGATTCTTCTCCACCCCGAATGGCAAAATAATTATTAAAATATCGGAAAATTTCACTAGATGACGCTGTAGAACAAAACTAAATATTCAAGTCAAACGCAACCCACAACACGCTCGGGAGGATTTTAAAAATCTAAATTGTTAAATAACTCTTAAACAAACCGTTATATGGCATTAAAAATTAAAATTTTAAGGACAAAATCCTCGAAGAAACGTTTCTCACACCGTAATCTATAGGATGAAATACTTTTGAACATTCTATTACGTTTTTGTTGGTGGAGGGGGGAGAGATAAGGGGTAGACGAAGACAGAGGAAGGGTGGTGAAGGGCAGAACGTATGCCAGATTTCGTTAGTATTGTATAAGACCAGTTAATAAAGGCAAGCGATAACACATCTAAGGGCAACAATATTTCATTTAAAGACAAAATAATGATGGTTATGTATAAAGCTCAAATTTAAAAAAAAAATGAAAATCCTTAGTGTTTTAATATCAAGATTGGATGAGGCATTGTGATTTGCGTAGAAAAAAGAAAGAACGTAGTAAAGTACAACTTACTTACTAAACGGAAAATAGCTTCTCCACAAAAATATTGTTTCTAATCGTTCAGTAATTATTTATATGAATTAATTATTATTATGTATTACTAATAAAGTGAGGGAGGATAACAAATTTTGTAATATAGTTGAAATAGTTTATGCTAGTTGAAGTACCCAGAGTTGTTCGGGCAATTGTTACAGTAAATTATTAACCAGGAAGACAAATTCCATTTACGCATGCTCTGCGGCGGAGCCTAAATAGAACTTGTATCCTTGCTCCACCGTGCCCTGCTCAGCTAGCCCAGTGCTGTCTTACCTCCCATTTTCCTATTTGAAAATGTCCTGTCTACCTCGCTAATTTTCCAAGTAAAAAAGTTAAGTACTTTTATTGGGTACTTTTATGGGACTTCCTGCTCCCAATCATTCTTCACTTTATAATAAAAAACAACAAACAAAGCTATATAACAAATTAAAATACTTGTAGACTTACATACATTCTTTTTATGGTGTTTTACCAATATTACCAATATTTTGTTTACATCGGCATTAGCGACCATTTCGATAATCTTTATGGTTGTTGATCATAGCCTTTAAAGGAAGCTAGTACAGACGTTTCATCGGTATTTATTCTATAAATTCGGAGATTATCGCGCTGTAAGTCAACACACATCTCTCTTTATAATTGTACTAGCATAAGAACCCTGCGTTTCCGGAGGATTTATCATAGGTAATACCACGAGGGTTTAGAAATTGTCGAAAAATTCTCGACTCGCCAAGCGAGGAGGGGATTTTTCTAATCATTTCCAAAGCACGAGTTGTGTTTAATAGGACTATTCCTCAAATGAAACTATGTCCAACAGAGTTTCAAAATGCTCCAAATATTGAAAAAATGTTAAAATCAAAGAGATCATGTTATAATAGATGGCGAGTTTTTGGACATCGACAGAGCGATAAATGTATACCGCCCCTTAAGATAGATTAATCACAGTTTATGATTAGCCAAAAGGGAGAATTAGTAAGAAAAATCGTATAGAAAAAGCGATAAACTTTCTGAGATACGCCGCCTTGATTGGTGGATTTTGTATGTATAAACACTATTGGTTGTAGTTTCAGAAGTAGAATTGTCACAATAATTTGTTAGACACTAAGAAGAATTCCATGTATTACAGCTCTCCCACAAAACCTACTTGTATCTAATCTATTGTATTCCCGGTCCTTCTTGCCCAATATCTCTCTACAATGCTGCTACTTGGAAATACACTGTCCTCCTCACTCATTTTGTCACTAAAAATGCTTATATTTTTTTAAAATTTGGTTTAACGCCTTCAAACTTTACTCACTTTATTACTAAAAGTAATAAACAAATATAACCAATACCATACCTGTACTGCAACCAAAACGAATCTTCCCCGCGTTAGGTTTGCCAATTTGCAACGTATCTTTCCAATTCAGCAACTGCCTTTAACTGAACACATTTTACCATTCTCCAAAGTGGGTAACCATTTGTAACGTTTTAAAATTTTGTAAATTTAATTTTCTCTGCTATGCTCGTAATTTAATTGCTCTAATAATTCATAATTTGGCTATCTCAGTTTTTATATTAAGATCTTGCATGAGTTCGATGTACAACATACGTCACCTTATCTGATGCACGTGGATGCGTGACTGTTCAGAAATCACGATTCCTAGGACTTCCGTGGAATTTATTTCTTACTGAATTGATGGCAATTCAATGAAATCTCAACATTTTCTTCTCAAACAACAAATAGCATGTATTGTAACATTCTAGTACCATGTCTGGAGCTCTTTATTAATTCATGATTCTATGGACTCTAAACAGTATTCAACCGTACGGCTTTGATAAAGTTTGTAAGCTTACGGTATGCCTTCTCGGTTGATACGATGCCGCCGTCTTCTCCAAAAGAAATTTCGTGGGTGCTCCTGTGGCGTAATTTATGACAGGAGTGTCTGTGTAAACTATGAATATCCCCGGCTGTTGCTAATTACTTAGTCCGCTATTCGGAAATTCTTACATCTGCTACATCGCAACTTTTCCTCTCTAGGCTTCGGGTGAAACCTCTATTCGCTACTACTATTTCCTTTTTATTAACAATTCAAAATTCCCACTACGAAACTAACCTCATGTAAACCCACGAACACGAAGTCTAAATATTTTTTAATGCAAAATTCATACACGACATCAAATGTAACTATTATTGAAACAATGCAAACATTTACCCACATAAAACTCAAATAATCAATACTGCTTAGCCTCCATTATTTTGGATTCACCAAACAAATGTTTACCCACAACATAAATGTATTATCCCAAATTACAATTTGACCAGGCCGGGACCGCACGAATCGTGAGCCCGGCGAGGGGAGGTTTCCTCTAGTGGCACGGTAGTGGCCTCTCGGAGGGGCGGTGGGGCCGGGGCTCGGTGGTGCTCTCCGAACGCGGGTGTCAGCGCAGGGGGGGGGTGATGTGTGACGACAGCCGCGCCGGTGCCATTTGCAATCGGCCCAAAACTTGGTAACGAGGTGACGCGGTCCGAGGGGTCGACTGCGGGGGGTTCGGGTCACATGATTTCTGGCGCGCGAGAGGCTGCTAGAGGAGTTTGATAGCAATCGATGGTCAGACGAATCGCTGAGGAGGCACATGGTCAACCGTGAGAGGATAATCGTCACCGGGGCCTTTCAAGGTGTGGCTCTCGCCACGAGGCGAGGGGCCGGGGCGACGCGGGCCACACCACAGCCACGCCAGGCTGCCCCGGACTAAGGACATCGCGGTCTTCAACATCAAGCGCTTGCATCAACTCCTCGGATCAGACTCTTCTCACGTCACCCAGGAGCAGTTTTTGAGGCTTCGTAAATGGATACATTTTGATTCGAAACTAATTTGGATGCGCTAACCACATCACCACATCACACCTGTATATCGGCTTATCCTTCCGCTTTTCTCCTTTGAAGAAGAGCTGCGCTGCGCTTAGAACAGCATGTTCACTGTAAAATAATGGAAAAAGAAGCTTAGCTCTGCCTTGTTTTTTATGATTAGGATAAGTGGTGTTATTCGTTTTTTGTAGTTTAGGAAATGTATTATTACCTAATATCTTAATTAGTATTACATAAAATATTTAATTGCCACTTATACGCCTTCTTTTTAAATTAATTGCATCTTTAATATAATATAACGTGAAAAAAGATCTAAATAAGTGAAAATGGACTAATATAGTCCCAATTCGCACCCACAGAAATCAGAATATGAAGAATAAAAACTTCACAATTTTAGTTAGTGAATTATTTACACGTAATAACATCTAAAATAAAAGTTTATATAGCAAAAAATGTTTTTTTGCTGGACATATTTTGTTATAATATTTATCATACCTCCATCTAACATCCAAAACCTAAGCCTCAAATTGATACTGCTATTGCATACCCATGTTATAAATAGCATGAAATTCTACTGATTATATAATAAAACAATTCTTATTGTAAAACCAGATTCCATGCAAATACACAACAAAGCTCTGTAAAAATGCTATTGTGACGTCATGGATACTCACAGCGACGCACAGACACAGAGCTTCTGTGCGTTAATAACATATAAGTACATGTGTATACTTAAACAAAGAAAACAAATACATAGTGAAGCTACGCCGACCGCCGTTTGCCGTTCTGTAATAATAATACATTACACCGCTAGGATGGCTCTGATTTTAGAAGTTCACCCATATCGCTGTCGCTGGATCGAGTCCCAAACGGATGGATCAAGATGGTTTTGATTGCGGTTTTAACTGCCGTTTCGTCCACTCGAGTGTGTGTAGAGAAGATGCGCAGCATATGACTTAGCTTCGTGATCCAGGGGAGTGTCACGCCGTGGACCTCTTATTATCTCAAATGCCTCAATTCTGAGCGCATCGAACGGTCTGCGTGCTCGGCCACCTCGATCGCAGGGAGCGATCTTAGACTCTCGCCGATTTTGAGAGATCTGTGCTAGTGTAGATCAAGTGGAAAAAAGTTCGCACATCCTTCACCGCGGAGCAATCGCACACAGCATCGCTCCCTCGTGACCGCAGTCACTCAAGACATAAATCCGTCAGGCTTCGTCAACTTAACCGAGCTCTGCGAGCCTGGCTGCAAATATGCACCGTCGTGGCGCAAGTTTAGTGCACACGCACGAGGTTCTCCAACTGTTCTTCCAGAACCCACCACTGGCTCTGTACACTCTCTGTATATAGGCGAGGCCCACGTGACTACTACGTAACGCCCCTCCCTCGCTTTTTGACCCATGAAAAGTCTAAGCGGTTACTCCAAAGACCTGTGTCTCCCCGTTTCCGCGTTCTAAACCCTTTACGGGAAAAACCCTACTTCCTGTGGCTAGGCTAATCCTCTCCCAAGCGTCCCCAAATAGATGCCATGAGGCACGATGGCTAATACGTTACACTATTGCCTAGCCTTGACTCACTCTCACTCACTCTCTCTCTCTGTCTGTCTGTCTCTCTGTTTCTTTGTCTGTCTCTCTGTCTTCGTGGCCCTGTGTGGCTGTCTCTCTGTTTTTGACGCTGACTGTCTCTCTGCCTCTGTTTCTGTCTCCCTGCCTTCAACTGACTTACTCGACTTCCTGACGTCTGCCTGGCACTCCCCATCTGCCGACACACACATTCTGTCTCTCCCTCTCTGGCTGCCAGGGCCATTGTCTCCCGCTTCGCGACTAGCCGACTGACCCCCTCGATCCCCACTTCCCTCCACCCCCTGCTGTTTCCACTGGTTTGTCGCCACCGTTCCATCTCGTGCGCAGTCGCGGAGATGTAGCCCACATATATGCACGGAAATAGAGATCATTAGAAAACCACAATGGTTTCTTTGGATATGTACAAACAGTATTTTAATCACATGTCTGTTCTTTTGTAGGGAAAATACAAATATGTGCATATGACATCACTGGAGAGTTGTGAAGATTCAGGAGATTTAGATACATGGCCTTTCAGCTTTACTTTTACCAAAAACGAAGACGAAGAGTACGTACTCTATTTCAATGTCACTCTATTGAAGGATCTAGAACCGGAAATGAGGGTGAGTTTTGCCTAACGAAGTTTATTTGTGATCATATTATTTAGAAAATCTGTATGCTGGAATTTTAGACTACTTGATTATTATTGCATGCCACATCTAAATTTTCTTGTGTTTGATAAATTGAGAATCTGATAAGTTACCATCTAACGACTATCCACTTATTTCGTTGTCAACTTTAAAAAATACGATAAGAAAATAATAACTGAACATAACTTAGTTTTTCTCTTTGTTAAACAGATCTTCATGAATGCACAAAGATGGTTTACTGGGTCAGGATGGAAAACATATTATCCATTTGATGACTCAGATGTTTGTGAGAACGCATGTACTCAGTTTCCAGAATTCATGAGCGCCCTGTTTGAAGCTATGGGTCTCACATTTGACTCAGAAAATCTAGAAAACAATTGCCCCATACCAGCAGTATGTATTATTGATATTAATGAAGTTATTATATTTTAATTGTTGAACAGCCGGTATTGCCCGGTTATATAATTATCACTATTATTAATTAAGAAGTTCCTCCAGCTCCTTATGCTTCGCAAAATTTTCAAATTTTTGCTCTTATTCGTTAGAAGTAAATTCAAATGAGATGTTGACAACAGTGAGAGCTGTAAACTTCTAGTCAAATGGAATTTGCAGATAGGCATCTTCGAGGTCCACTTTGGAAAACTGTTGACCTCCGACCTGCATCATTCAGAGGAATAACTGCTCTGGGCGTGAAATGGGGGACGATCCTCTAGCAGATGAATGTTGAGTGTAAACTTGAAGTCTAATCGCCCCCTTTGCTTTCCTTGATCATTAGTAATAGTGTCGGCCATCCACTAGAATTCAAAGATGGTAGTACCCCAAAACCCGTTAGCCTTAGAAGCTCTTCTTTGACTGCGTCTGCAAGTGTAGACACGAGCTTGGCTTTGTAAATACGAAGAATGACGTCCAGCTGCAAGTTGAAGTGTGCGACGAAATGAGTGAAACTAATCAAACATGGTGAGCAAGCCCTCGGAAATTCCTCTGTTAGGGCCTTCTCTCTTGGTGTTGAAATCTCTTGATCCATCATGTTAGTTTCAACAACTCCAAAAGAAAAATATTCTAAATCTTTGGCTATTTAAGCCAAAAACGTTGACTATTATCGATTGACTATAATCAGTGACGTGTTCCAAATTTGGTTCCCAAATATAACAGCGACACAAATTCTAAATTTAATTTTCATTCTATGCGTACAAACAAATATAAAGTCTTAATTTTCCTGTCTTCGATAGGGGTTTTAAAATCTCATATACTTTTATTTAAGATTATTATTATTTATTTATTTATTTTATTTATTAATTTATTATTTATTATTTATTATTTATTATTTATTATTTATTATTTATTAATTTATTATTTATTATTTTTATTTATTATTTTATTATTTATTATCTTATATTTATTATTTATTATTTATTATTATTATTTTAATTATTAATTATTTATTATTTATTATTTATTATTTAATTATTTATTATTTAATTAATTTATTATTTATTATTTATTATTTATTATTTATTATTTATTATTTATTATTTATTAAAGATATGGCGGTTCCCGTAACTGCTTGAAAAAGGAACGACAGAGATTCTCACTGTAAAGTGATAATTACTTTATTTTTCTGACTTTCCTTCAGCATTGATGTCTGTGTCGTCGTCTTCCATGCCGGTCTCTTATTTTTTTCTCCTGCTACCACCCTACACACTTCTCTAATGTACCCATTGGCCACTCTGAATCAAAAATCTTTACAGAATTTACAATTCTGCCTGTCGTGACTAATGTAGCAATCTGTATATATTTTTCCTCGTAGCCTCTGCGTTAGATTTCTCATTCATTCTTGTGCCGTTCTAGGTCTCTTCCGTGCCTCATGAGTGTTGATCTAGGTTACCACGAGGGGAGTAGCACCCTTGATTCAGACACGCATGAGCTCTGACGTCCATCTAGTTACTTCGAAGGAGTTGGCCAACACTATACTTTCAAAGATGGAAGTCAAAGGGCGTCCGTAAGAGTTTTTCTTCAGGTGTAACCATGGTGACGGCATCGCGCATTCTGCGTACTTAGTATTGCAGCCCACTGCGTATTGCACTTTTGCTAAGTCCTCTCCGATTGGGTATCCGTTCCGAGTCTGTTGAGGTTCCAAGCTGCTGAAGCAAAAACTTCAATCCAGCTATGAACAAGTATGAAGTTTTGTTAACAAAATCTTCTGTTACAGAGAGAGACGTAATCAACTTGTGATTCGTCCACTTCAGAACTGGTCTTCATTAGTGCGTCGTACAACCTATTGTTCGTGCCCGTTGGAAGTAATGCCCTCTTCCGGGCTTCTGCGAACAAATTACAAATAATTAACTTCTTCTCTCCCCTGGCTGTGTTTTCGTCCCTTTGCCATTTATCTTTGTTAAATGGTGGAAGCTGAGGTATCATTTAATATTTCGTTGGAGGCTGACTTATCCTCTGAATGAGTTCTTGATATAACTGCACTTGTTGTTGCATCATTGTCAGGACTTCAACTAATCATCAGATGCCTTGTATTAATGCTCTTTTGCAGCGTTGCCATCTTGTTATAACTTGGTAGTGACAGGTCGAATACACTAATTCCAGCAAATATAATTTGAACAATACACAATATATATTATAACTCAGAAAAAGGAAAATCGAACGTAAGAACGTAACAAGAAATATTCCTTATAATGAAACAAATGTAATCATCTCTCATAAAAAATATGTAAACGACTCTACTGACCGGCCGCCTCGGGTGGCGTTAAAGTACGAAGGCGCAACGCTCTAAACTTTCATCCATTTGGCTAAACTAACACTTTCATCCATTTTAAAATCCCTCCCTGGAATTCGAACCCGGTTCTTTTCTACACGAAGCGCTCAATCCAAACACGCCTTAACTAGAGCGACCATTTCGGTCGGATAGGGACTGTATACTTCTGTATTAGACAAAAGATGGTTGTATCAGCTCTAGCATTAGGAAGCCAAAAAAAATAACAAAACCGGAAAAGCTAGTTCAAACAAGAGAGATAGAAAAACTAACAAAAGCGAGAAACAGAAAAGTTTTACGTTTTCGAGAAACAATTTGAAGCATATGTACTTATAAATGCAATTCTCTAAACTTAACACTACTACTGCAATTATTAACAACATGAGACAAGTCAAAAATTAATTTTTTGAGAAAACAGAAGAGTACAGAAATATGGCGTTTATGTCATCTTATAAAGTACATTTGTTACAATCACAACAAAAATTTGAAATAAAAAAAATTGAGCCCTTTTTGAGAAAATCTTGTTTTTGTATTTTTTTTAATTTTGCACATATTGCATACTATACTAAATATAAAATACATGTGATAAGGATACGAGGATAAAGAAGCAGCAATTAGGGAGAAATTTCGTCCCAAATAAAATGTTTTGAAAATTATCATTTCAGTTCTTTTCAATTACTTTTAAAATATTTATATAATGCTTATGAATAACTTTATTGACATTAGTTTTTGTTTTCCAGGGAGAGTACATCAGCAAACCTCTCAAAGTTAAGTACCAACTTTCCAAATTCCCAGAACTGCCGTATGGAGAATCTCGAATTATATTCTATATAATGGATGGTGATGAAAGAACAATGTGCCTAATTGTTGTTGGTGAGGTAGTTCCAGAGGGTAATGGCAATCCATTTGGCTAATATTACTTTCCGCTTATCACTCAAGAATTAATTCATTGTAAACAATGAATTCTCTCTTATTATTATACAAACTAATGACTAATAAAGTGATTTTTCAATTCATTTGTTGTCGATTTTTATTAGTTACTTTAGTAAATTGACATTAATTGTGCTCAAGTCTGACAAAATCAATGGCTGAATTAACACTGATGTCGGATAAAATTAGTTTAGTTGCTCTCCGTGTAAAGCGCGAGTCGATTTCTCTCCAATCCAGCAACTAATAGAGCATGCGACACATTTAACATTAAGCGAATTTAGACAACGCAACGTTGTACGATGACAAGAGCTCCTTCACTTTCAAGGAGCGTATTAGGTACAAAGTCAAACTACTACAGCAATTTAAGCATCCACATTATGCATCCACAAACAAAGAAGAAAACCTCGCGGACGTCCACAGCCGCACGGTCCGTGTCACGCAGGAGGAAGAACCGAGCGCCGCGCAGTCCCCTCCCAGCTCAGGCAGCCCAACCTGCCCCTGCGACGGCCGAAGGGGCGTAGCCCGAAGCCCCCAAGGCGTAGCGCCGATAGATGGCCGCTCCGCAGGCCGAGCGGCCCACGCGCCCGGCGCAGGCGAACGGACGGGTGATCTGAAGGCAGCGGTCGTTGGAAGTGTACATCTCCTGTGGCACCTCCATAGCGAGCGGTGAACAAGAAGCCACATATAATGACATAACTGGCATCCAAGAACCCGCCCACATACACCCGAGGCTGATTTAGGAAGGAAACGACCCACACAGCTGGCCCTAGCACCGCAACAATAGACGCCCCTAGCACGCAGATATAGAGATTGTAGGCCATGCCATATTCGAATGAAGGAGCCTCTCGCCGCTATGGATGCACAGACTCAACAGCATCCGACTGGCAAGTGCTTCGGGAGAATCAGATTCTGGCCCCAACCGGCCTGATCAGGCCTTCGAGCGCGGGCAGTCTGCAATAATAGTGGACTTCGCGACGACGGCGGCATCTCAGAGCAAGATAAGAAGAAAACACGCGTAATAGAAAGATATGGAACAGGCCGCTTTTTCCTGCTGGGCTCTGGGTGTGTCTGCGGAAGTGTTTCCGCTGGTGGCGGGCGCCGGGAGTGGAGCAAGCAGAGCAACGCCGCGCTCCAAAAAGTTGCTTCGGGCCCTGAGCTCAAGGCCCCTTAGACAACGCATCATAGCGGAAGACCTCTCCGGGAGCGCGGCCTGCTGCTGCTCACACAGCGCGTGGGCCACCTCACCCCGCGCCCCCTCCACAGGAGGCGCCACCCGCACCGCCGGGTCGGCGCCGGCGCCTGTGCAGCTGCCCCAGCAGCAAGCGCGCTGCACGCAGAGCCCTCCGGCTTCACCAGGCGCTTCCAAAACAGCGGAACGTGAAGAACGAAACTCGCCCAATTTGTTGCGAGGCTTTGGACAGAACTGCTGACACACGGCTAATTTCGGAGGCACCTGAAACATCTGAAATAAGTCAGGCCATTTGTGACTCTTTGTTGCATTTGGCTGCTCCTGCACGAACTCACCGCGAATCTAGAGCCAAACGGTTTGTAATCATTTTCTCTTTTGCGTTTATACAAATATTTCACCATTATAATAAATGAATTCACGGTGTTTTTTCATTAATAACATTTTACTCTTACCATAACCATAATATGTTTTTCAATTGAGTTTTAACTATAAAACATTCAAGTTGATTTTATATGCAGTGCCTTAATGGAACTTTGCAGAATCGTCTTCTCTCTTATCTTAATCTTAATAGATAAGACTTATGTGTACTTCAATGTTGTCGATTTGAAATACTTCCATGGCCACTCCAATTGCACCACTGCAGGACCTGCGTTTTACATTATGCCATATGTTCAAATATGTATCTGCTAAATAACTCTCATTGATTGCGTGACTAAAAACAAACCTGAAAGAAAGGTTACCACAGTAATAGTTGTTACTATTGCATGAGAGTTTTTTATTCAAAATCAATTCATTCTATGAAGATTACCTACGTATTAAACTACACGTTATATTTACCTACATTTTACTACATTACACTACACCCTTAAAATTTAAAAAACAATACTCGAATAATGACGTGCATTGCTATAATTTGGTTCAGAACATGATAAAAGTCTTTTCATTATTGTCCAGATACTGTATTTTAATAGATTGTGTTTAGTATACTGTGCTTTAGATTTTCTGCTCTAGATCGCAACTTCGATGTTCTTTGATATTATTATTTGTAGCTAGACATGTAGTTTCTGTATATATATACATACATTTATTAGAACTGCAATTGGGTATGACCCAGTGGCAGTTAATGGCAATAATTGCAAAAAGAAAAAATTACAACATTACATGATAATATGATATAAATAATGATTAACAATAATATAATAATAATAATAATAATAAATAATAATAATAATAATAATTACGACAATACAGTACAAGAGAAAGAGCATTGAAAAGAGCATTGATCACTGGTGGACCCTGCACTTCACTTACTTCATACATTTTCTTTTTTGCTTTGAATACCTTTGAATTAACACTGACCAGCACTTCACAGCACTTCACCGCACTACACAGCATCATTATTATTAATGTATTTTCAATTGTTTCGTAAAACTTCGACACTGAGAGGAAAAGCTATTTGAAAACTTGCAAGGTAAACTGTTCAATCTCTAATTGTATCATGTACAAAAGGAAACTTCCCAAGATCTGAAATTTTGTTTCCTTGCTCGATTTGTGGGTGTGATCGCTTCCGCAGAAATAATTGGTTGTTTCTAAATCTAATCTGAATTCCTCTTCCAAGTGTTGACTACGTACGGATTTATAAAGAGCGCAAAAGCACCCTCGCCTTTGTTCTTTCGTTTTAGATGGTTCATTGACTTTTTTGTTGCGTTCTTCTATAGGAAACTTATTCGCTTTTCTCTGTATTCTATCTAGATTTTCCGGTGCCGCCTTTCTGTATGGATCCCAACACGCAACTCGTATTCCATTTGAGAGGGGCGAACCAGGAATAAGATATGCTAAATCATTTGGCGTTTGCAGAAACTTTTCTTTAGTATTTCGCATTAAAATGCAGATTTCCACGTTTTTACTTACTGTACTATTTATATGCATTCTCCACCTAATTTACTATCTAGATGAATGCCTAAATACTTTCAATGTGAGACTCTTGGATGATTAAACTCATCTAACGATAGTCTGATTTCTCATAATTTGTCCCCGCACGAACTTATTGTTTATGCTTTTAGATACATAATTCCCATGTCATTTTTTTCAGGCCAATCACGTAAATGCTCTAACCTGATGTAATATTTGTTCGTCAGCGCTTATCTTGATTTTTCGGTATTAACACAATCGTGCATAATAAACTCACCTTATTGTATGTTCACAGGAGATCGTTCACATCGCTAAGAAGAGTAATGGCCTAACACACTTTCCCCTGTAACCCTGAAGTAACATTCCCGTAGTCGAAAACTGATTGCCAATTCGAACTTTTGTTTCCTGTCCCTTGAGAAATTCGGCTTATCCACCTCACCAATCTAGCTCAACTCCTGAGGTTAATACTTTCCTAATAGAGTAAATTATGCGGTACACGTCGGTAATGCTTTCGCGAAAGTCGCATTACTACTGCACCACCCTCCACCCGCGATCAAACTACGTTCACTAGATCTTGAAAAGAGAACATTTGAACTTTCGCACGAATGTTCACTTCTAACACAGCTGTCGTGGAAAATCCAGTTCGCCTTCTCCATTCGCGGACGAATGTACCCGGCTATTAAGCGTCCATTTATTTTTGCATATTACTGTGTGAGGGATACAGGTCTATAATTGCATTATTTGTTTTTCCATTTTGAAATTGGAACCACTATTAGCTGCTTCCAATCGTCTGGTAAAACTTGCATTAATTAATGGAAATATTGAAAATCTTAACAATTATTCAATATAGCCTCACCACGAGTTTAATAAATCTGTTCGAGATACCGTCTTGGAACCCCGCGTGATTTTTACCTTTTCCAGTGATTTTTATACGATTGGCGGAGTCCATGTTGGAGTTTTGGAATGGTTTTTTCTTTACTGGAAAATATGAACTGGCTTCCTTGCGGCCCGTTTCTTGCTTG
>BOPP01000087.1:4150017-4172583 GCA_017312745.1 Gryllus bimaculatus | reverse complement strand
CATTTTTGAACATTTTTGAACATTTTTGAACTGACAAATTTGTACATTCATTTCTGTACATTCTGTATATTTTAAGTAATTCTCTCGCCGGCCACTAGGTGCAGCCTCATCCCCGGCTACGCAACTCCGTCAAGACTCCACAGAACAGGCACCACCTTGTAGTGGTGCGAGCGTGGGGTCGCCCCCCTCCGCCGCCCTCCGCTCCCCACCAGCCACCGTCGCTCCGCCGGTCCGCGTCGCCCCGAGCGCTAGTGGCCACACACTCCAGTGCGAGGCTGCCTTCCGCCCTGAGCAGTTGGCTCTACGCCGCTCAAACTCGCGTGGGTCTTTTTCTATAACTGCCCTCGTGGCGTCGCAGTGAGGAACATGCAAAGGCCGAAGCTCCGCGAACAAATTCTTACGCCGAAATGATAAAATCTCTGGAGTGCTATTTACTGCGTGTTTCTTCGAGCTGAGCTGACGTAATTGCACGCAAGTGTACGCTTTCTGTATAACTACTACTTTGAACGCGAAATGAACGTGTACCATCATACTCAGTGGCGTGTTAGTGCCGTCGTGATTCACGCGATGTAAATATGTTGCTTCACGGACAGCCATTCTCAGCAAGTACGTGATACCGTGAAGCCGCTATGAACAGACCTTAAAACTCGTGTCCCAGGGCCCTGCAACTCTCCATCAAAACGGGGGGCAAAGCTGCAGGGAGCTACTATATGAGGCGCTAGTGTCGCCTGGTGAAGCTGCAGGTTAGGCCCTCCAACTTTCTCACATACAAATTGGCTAACTTGCGAGAAATACGAAAAGTGTCTTCTAAATGTTCAATTATTCATAATATACACTTACAAGAAACCTCTGAAGAAATCGCGAACACAGATGGAACATCTGTTGGAACATTATGGGCCTACCAGCGACCCACGAACTCAAACAGCAGCTACGCACGTTTATTGTATCGTTGGTAGCAGTTCGTGTTTTAGTTCCTGTAAGAAGGTGATGCAGCATAGCGCGCCACCGAAATGGGTTTCCACCACTTTGTATGGGAGTTATAAGGTTCTGTCGTGTCCTACGCGATGCATCGTAGCACATTTGTTGTGCAACAATGCCCGCTTCCTCGGCATTCAAAGAAGCTTTCTACAATCGCCAGTTGTTACTCCTGGACTTCTACATGCTAGTGTGCACTCATCCCCTCCCTTGGTGGATGACCACATGAACCCAGTACACGTGCGGTCTTTTAGTCTACATTGCATCACCATGATTCTGTTTGTATTCAATGTACTATGTTTTACATTTCAGCTCTAGGGTACTATGCTATGTTGCATATTCGAACTCATGTTAAGTGTTAACTGCAACCAACACCGTCTTCAACTGTGCATGCCTACGGCTATTGCAAATACTTTCAACATAGGTGTAATCACATAATTGTAATCAAGAGTATATTTTACTTAGTTTTAATTACATGTTGTCTCTTCAATTAGTAAATGCCTACTGAATTCTCCCAAAATAATTGTGACACCCTATGAAGATACTTTCATTTAAAGGGAATGCTTTCGCGTTACACTAATGCGGTGGTTCTCTGATTTGTTAATAACAAAGCTGTATGTTGGAGGCGCTATAGCTGTTGCTCATCCATTCAGAAGCCATGTCATCAGTCTACTGCTTCCTCCGTCAACCACCCACAGCATTACACTTTCAGGAATGCAGCGATGTGCAGTAGTTTCGCCTGCGCGCCACAAGAGGTTGCCATTGACCGAGATCTAATACTAATACATGTCCAGAATCAAGAAACGTATTGGGCTTTGAATCTGGCTACAAATGCAGTACTTTATAACAAGGGTCATCGTCACTTGATTGAGATGATGATTCGCTAGAAATTCTGATAGTTCCTACAGGCATTTCTGCAGCTTGCAGCTTCATGTTTGCATAAGCACTTTTGACTCCCTTATTCCGCTATTTGTACCTACATATTCGGAGATAAAAACTTATGATGTTTATGGTTTTTAATGCGTACAAAAACAAAATTTCCATACTATGAGTAATATTAGAAGTATTGTTTAAAATTAGAATATAAAAAATACTTCTACATTCTCGGTAAGCATATTTTGTGTGTTTTTATTAAACCATCACTTTTTTCATTTCTGCAACTTAAACGGTTCCTTACGGTTAAAATGATGCCAAAAATGGTGCTTTTCTGGTGTATTGTACTCGTATGTTAATGTAGAGAACGCGGTACGCCCTTAGAGAAGCGTGGCGCAGCTGGAGCGAGAATGGAAAGTGGAAAGACAGGAGGGTTTGTTTGATTGATTGATGGTGAGTGATTCCGTGCACGTCATCTACTAGGTTCATTATTCCAGTAAGTGTAGTGCGTGTTTTTGCCCGGGAGGGGGCGGTGGTCGTTCCCCCGCTGTGAGGCAGTTCCGGCGTAGACCAACCTTCGCTAGAGGGACTTTTCCCAACCAGGTATCTCCCACCAACCGGCCATCGCCCCAGCCCGGACCAGCTCTAAGCTCCGACCTGTTTCCCGGCTTGAGGTCTCTCGGAGGAGACAAGGAAGAGGAAGGTAAGATCGCGCGCGGTCCGTGGCCTGATCGTTAGGGTACTGCTCCGCATTTTCCTGGTATTTATTGGAGAAACCACGGAAAACTACCGATCAGAGCAGCCGGCGGCTAGAATTCTCCTTCAGACAGCGACTGTATCCAACCTAGCTCACAAGTTGTGTCGGAAATCCTGCCACCGTCGAGGCTCGAACCCTGGTAGACCCCTAAGCAGTTCTTCAAATTACGCTGAGCGCTTTGAAATAAATTAAACTTACCGTTAATTGACTTTCACGTGTCAAAGTAAGACACGCCCTCAAGGAATGACAAAACCTTTTCTTTAACCCTTTCCGCCCAGAACATCCACGCGTATGAGAAGTGGCCATTTTCGTACTTCACACGAAACAATCACACAACTCCTTCCTCATCGGACATTCACAGGACATGTAAATCCTGCAGCTATCAAACCAAGTTCTTTGGTTCACTCAATTACAGGCAAAAATCCCTTCCTTCGCAACGCCTAAGCACACATTCATTCCCATCATCGTAGCACAAACACCCGACATTCAAAGCACAAATCACAAAGACCCAGAAGAGCACAAGAAATGTAACTGTTCGACAGCAACGTAGCAAACGACTTCAACAGTTACCCCGACACACAAAATCACAGGAGCACGCCACCACGCTTGCAGCTTTATTTAATACCGAAGTTCCGGCTAGATACTAGGGCGAAATTGTCTCCCTTTACTCATGACGTCACGAATATGTACCCAATTATGAAATATTAACTATTAAAATATATTTCAGTAGTGTAATTTTTATAATTTATGTAGGTCGGCATCGGCGTGGGCGGTTTCAACGGCGATGCCGACGCGAGTGTACGGTACCCTTGTTTCCGAAATCGCCATCGCTCTGCTTGTTATAGGATATTGTAGGTGTAATAAGTTACTTAACACACGACAGAAGATCAGCATTATTCTAATATTTCAATGGCATGATGAATAAATTTAACTAATAAAATAAGTTTTATATCACATATTACTTGGATAGGTCTTTAAACATGTGTGTTTCTGTTGTATTTAAAATAAATATAAAAACCGGTAATTACGCTTCAGCATAGATATTTTCAATTACCTTTATGATTGTTTCATAATAACGTTACAACACAGAGAATAAGAATTAAAACATTAATTAAGACAACTTTCTTTTGCACTTTTGATTACGACATGACTAACATTCCTAACATTCAGCTACAGGGTCTATTATATTTCTTAAAATATTATACGTCTAATCGAATAGTTGATGTCAACATTGGTGTTATCTATAGTTGTTTGCCAAATATCAATAAAGTACATTAACTTTAAGTTGTTTTGAAAAATTGTTTAAAACGTAATTCCTACGTTAATCCCCAATTCTGTTTTGCATTTGATTTTATTTCCTATTTGTAACTATTTTGCTGGAAATTCGAATCATTGTGACAATATCTTCACTGAATCTAATGTTATTTCGTATTTTTTTCTTAATCCCCTACATTGTGTAATGAAATTATTATGGCAGCAAAATTACACTATGAACATGGTTTCAATTAATATACAATTAAATTAACAAAACCACGCAAACCAATGGTTTTTGATAAAATTTTCCAAGAATAATGTAGTTTCCTCTTTCATGGAATTTTCAATTATTGATAATTAGCCAAAAACCGGGCGTTGCTCTGTTTTTGGTGACTCGTTTCATTTTATGATTAGTTGGTTCATCTACTTCTTATATGAAGGAAAATACACGACATAATGTCCCTGATATTTTCCGGCTAGGATGTTGATTTACATTATTCACATAAACATACAAATCAGTCGCCTTTTAATGTTTATATAAGGTTCGCCTACAAAACGATTAATAGAAGAATTGCGAAAGTACAAGTTAGTGAACATAAATTAGACTGACTTTGTGGAGATTTTGCACCGGTCACATTTCCGTTACCTCTCTGAATTTTTTAGAATTGTCATTTTTGACATGCCGTTTTAGATATAATTCGAGAAATTAGATGTTGGGACACTACTAGTTACATTTATGTTATTCATGGCGAAAAAAACCAATCGTACATATTTTCACTAATGTTTAAATCAAATGCGCGAAAAAAGCATACTATGCATCATTAGATTAACGTCTTGCATTTGACGAAAATACACCAAACATGAAATAGGTAGCTTCTGCGATCCAGCCTTTTTTGTCCGAATCGACCAAATATGAAAGAAAGATTTTCTACGAGGATTAGTCAGAACAATGATGAAAGCAAACATTCGATGGAGGTAACTGTTGTGTATGCTTCGGAAACATTATGCACAAGAACTTAAATAAGGATAAGAAAAATGTAGAGTGTCTTTTTAAATACATATTTTGTACTTTTAAGTGCGTATTTTACATATTAATGCCTATTTTTCTAGCCTATTTCCACAGTTTTTTGTGGCTATGAATCTGCATAACAATTATAACACAGTAAATTTTATCTAATAGTTTTTACACCCCGCAATTTTATAAGCACGAGAACCAATTTCTGGTGCATTGCTCATTCGCAACTTACCGAGAGCATGCCTGGCGTAATCTTTGCAACTATCCCGTGAACCTTACCGTGTCCCCACGGTAGCCGCAGAGGTTTCACCTCAAATAGATGCCGGAGATTGCAAGCGAACACAGTGCGTGCCCGCCAGCTGGACTGCCTGACTGCGAGTCTATCTGCCTTTCCGCCCCCCCCCCTCTGCCTGCCTGGCACCGCCGCCACCGCGTGTTCCCCTCTTCCCTTCGTCCTGGTGACGCACTGAGCGTAGAGCTGTGAAACCATGAGCTTAACCCTGCAGTAATGACGCCCTATTTTCTGACCCGACCGGTGACTTGGGTCTGTCAGACCCACTTTATGTTTCAGTTATAACTATTTTGTTTTGAAGGATCATGACCCAACGATACAACAGGAATTGCAAACAATGCACTCAGCGGCTTCCGTTGATAAGTTTTTGTAGTTTCTCCAAAAATGATTGATGATTACATTATTTGCATTTAATCGCGATTTTCCAGGCAGCCTTCGCACACAATTTTTGCATGGTCCATGCACAAAACTGTGTTATATTTCACTCAATGAAATTATGTTTTTGTGTCCTTGCTTTCCAGCTGCTATTTTTTTTCGACGGTGGTGTTTGTCTTGGTTCCGTTAGTATTAGGCCAGTTCAAATATTTCATTCATGTTTTCTCATATGGAATTGTATTAAATCAGTTTGTCTACGTCCGTCTCATAGTGCGCATGTGTCATTGCTCTTTGAGCTAGTTTATTGTTACTACTGTCGTGGTCTGACTATGAATAAATGGCAAATGTTTGCACACTACATATTAGCTTAATACAAGAAATGCTTGCAAAGTTTAATTTTACCAGTTGGAAATCAAATTTCCTCCCCCGGAAGCACGTCCCTTCCTGAAATCCTTACTTTTGGCACTAGTCAAAGAAGGTTTTCTATAAGTATTGCGTTAAAGGACACTTCCACATTTATCCCTCACACACATGTTAGTAACGTCCTAAGCAATGTTAGGGGTAAATAAGATTTCATCCTCGACAATAGTGAACATGACTTAAATACTAATACAGCTTGAATGATACCGGAGAGCACAGCGTGCCTAGCTGCCTGAACCGGAGCATTTGACGAAGAGAGGGAGAAGATGCGACCGATGACAATGCCAAGCACAAACAACTGCAGGTCAGCCACCTCACTGTCATTGTTTATCGGTCCAACTTAATTAGGACGAAAAATAGGCGGTTTCTAGGAGTATTTTATGTTTCTCGCAAGGGGTACCACGCCATTATTTTAGCCATTCAACTAATAAAAGCTGACTTCTCAAATGCAATACGTTAATAAAAGAAAAGCTTCTAAATTATGTTGCATATGTTAACCCATGTGATCGTCTAATAATGCGTTGAGATCGTTGGTAGAAGAGATTGAAAGGAAGGACCTAAGCTTTACCTCTGGCTTAGAATAAGTAGCGCCTACTCACAACGTGAAGTTTCTGGCTGGTACAAACTTCGTTGTTGCGAATGGCGACAGATGCACTTCAATTTATCCGGGTAGTTCTCAGATGAATTCGGTTGGAAGATATGTACAAAACTTTCAAATATAGAAGTGCATTGGTGTAACGAGAGTGCAATTTATAAAATGTGTCGGTATAGTGTATCTGAAATATGGTAGTATAAACAAGAAAAAAACTAACCCAAATTGATAATGTTATATAACGTACAGAGAAATCGTCAGATCAGGATAAATGTGGAGATTGGCGAATGTTCGAGTTGAAGGTCACTACAACAATCATTTTGTTTCCCCATGGACTTTGCGGAACGAGATTGCATCTTTAGTTTTGAAACTTCAATTTCCCGAGAGAATGAACAACATTTCGTGGATTGAGATTTTTATCTTCGTTGTTTCTATATAAATACGTATTTTTCCTGGTTACTTGTGCAGAGCCTACAAGGAAACTCGTGGGAACGCCGTCTTACAGGACATGCATTTTTTTTTGAATCTGGGAATCTTTGTGGTGGGGATATGTTTGTTGCCAGATCGTGTGTTATCAACAATGCAGTCAGTAAGTAATACGAGTATTTCTTTTACTCAGCATGTATCCACAATTAAATACGAGATATTGCTAGAAAAAAACGAACTGCTTTTTTTATGACACAAGTAGCTTAAGCCTTCAGGATCAAACACCACATAGTGGAGTCGCCTAATATACTACCTCCCCATTCCCACCGATGCACTATGGTTTCCGAGAGCGATTTTTGTAACCAAAATTCACAACTGTAAATTGTGAAGAATGTATTTAGTGTTAAAGCGTCTCACGCGTTAAGACAACAAAACCACACATAATTCTGCAGAAAATAGTACAAAATTTACAAAAAATATATTTTTAACTAAAATGTTCAATTGGTACATACCAGCTTAATTCCTAATCACAATCTAATTATCCTTCATCCAATAATCTACAGGTTTAAAGTATCTTTACTAAAATTCATTTATTATACTTATTTTTTAAAACATCTTCTTAATAATAATAATAATAATAATAATAATAATAATAATAATAATAATAATAATAATAATAATAATTTTTCCTGTGACTTCCGCGATTTCTTTGTTCTTTGAAAGCATAACTATTTTTTCATAAGGAATATTTAGTATGTTTTGTCGACTAATACTATTTTATAAATTAATGCCAGAAATTCACTGTAACTGAAGCATCGATTGAACATGTATGCCTGTCACTTTTATGGGCCGATGCTGTCCAACATATTTATATATTTTATTTAATTCCTATAAACTTTTTTCTCTAAAATAACCTAATAGAAATCCAGTATTTCAATAGCCTCCATATTATGTCTGCGAAGGGAGTGGTATCAGAGTGTTTTTCAAACGGAGCATTAGAATGATTGCCAGAAACATCGAAATTTTGCATATACATTGGTAAGTCCAAAACCTCTTCACAACTATAACTACAAATAATTTTTGTATTAATATTGCCAACATTTTGCGTACAGTACATATGCTGAATGGCTTCTAGTAAAACCACTACTTGTTTTTACAAATAGAGCAATATGTTGACGTGGAAGTTTAAACGTGAATCGTGAATTTGTTGACGTAAAACTCTGGAAGTCTGCAAGAGAGACGTCTGCCCACTTACAAGTACGTCTAGTGATGTGTGTGTGTCTCGCACACGGGTTTTTGAGCGGCATAAACTACTCAGGACGTCCTTCTACTTCGAAGCGACGAAAACATTTAAAAACTAGCGGTGCTCTAGACTGGCGCAGACTTTATCGTACAAGTTAATTTTCTAATGTCTTTGGTCTGAGCTCTGTCCGCGTCTGGGCTATGAATTTGGCCCTATCCTCATGCCATCTGCCATGTATCGCCGATCAAAGTGCATTTAAAAAAAATCTGTTTTTTTTCGGTTATGTAATGGCAGAACTGAAATAGTACTTTAATAATTTTAAAGAGGAGTGAAATCTCGTCCTCTATGGACTTTTTTGATTGAGGCCATGCGGCCTGCCCTTCCGTTTAGCCATGCTCCTTTCAGCACCTAATGGAGGAAGGAGGTATTTGGACGACGAAACAGGCACTTGAATTCAGCTCAGAGGCGTCATTTAGGCTTCAAGATATTTTACATGCCGTAAATCTACTAACATGGGACAGCCGGCTTTACTTCCCCTCCGAAGGAAGGCTTACGAAGAATTTCTTTGCCCTTAAAAATCCACGGCTGCGATCGGGTTTGAACCCGCGCACTTAGGTATAACAGTCCGATGCGCAAAGCGTTACACCAACACGGCCGTAGAATGAAAAAGAAATGAAAAAATTAGAGCGGTTTTTAAGAAAATGGCCTTTAAGCGTTACTGTAAATGCGAAATTTGAAGCTATTTTCATAGAAATCTTTTCAGTTTTCGAAAAATTTTATTGGAAGCCATTTAAAGCACTTCTCACTAATGCAGTAATGTACTAGAATCTCCGAAAAATGTGCCTAGTTAAATCGTGAGAGACATTTAACAATATTACATTTGTGTAATTTTTGAAAACAAACAGCAAAATTAATTTAATGTCATCTTAACAGTGCGTTTAGCGCTATCTATACGAAATTTTTAAAAAAACATTTGTAGCTGTTTTTGAGAAAATAGCATTTGAGCGTTTCTGAGCTTTCGAATTTTGAGCTTGTTTTGACAAAAAAGTTTTGAGTTATCGAATATTTATTCGAATAAGAGTGATACGGTTAATTAAATTGATATTTCTTTTACTTCACTCTACAGAGAATATATTTAATACCTTTCGTAAAGATATGAAACTACGCATTTTCTTTGCGCTTTCTATTGTTTTTCATTTTATCTTTGTTGGAATAGACTCCTTTCTAATTATTCAGCTGTACTAAAAACATAAAGGTAATGTTCCTCATATTATCATCAGTCCACTTGAATAACTTCCTGGGTAACTAAATAGGTTCGTATCAGGGTTGAAGGCATGCTTTTATCGAGAATATTATATTTGCTCTCCGTCTCACTACGTCGCAAGGATCCTTTCCATAAGACGTTGCGAAGCAAAGAAACGCCATTCAGCACTCGCATTGATGATATATTTGAGGAAGCACTAACTCGCACTATATTGTAATATTAATCACTGATCCCATCTGAAAAATATGTTTTAACATTGACATAATCTTAGTAGTGTTGAGTTTACTGAAAAGGGTGAATTGAAATCGTGACGTGTTTCAGGGATCCAGAAAATGTTTTATTTTCATTTCTGAATGCTTTTCTTTCTCTGAAGTATAGTACAGAAGGATGTATAGTAGCCACGGCATTAATTCACATTTGTCTCTGAGTTATGTTAAGTAAGAAAGAATTATCTTTTTTAATACAGGCTAACTGAGAAACCTAGCGTCAAATTTTATTTTGTCTCATGAAAATAGCAGAAAACGGCAAACGATGGGCGAAGACAGCAGAAGAAACAGAAGAAGAACTAACTAAGTCAGTTTCTTTATTACTCGTATCAAGTGATACGTTAGTGTGACCAGGACCTTGCACGTTTAGTCATCGTTGTCACTGCCCAACATATTTGCGGCGTTGACACGTATGGTCGATTCTCACTTCGTTCTGTCTACTGTCAAACTACTAGGAACTACTGTCGTCGTTCGACGGGGAAGGTCGTTGGGGTTATGTGGGATAATATAGGCGTACCATGTATCACTGAAACACACATACAAACAGGAAAAAAATTGAAGTACCCGGATACTCAACTTATAGAAACGACAGAATTTCCTCTGGCGGAACTTTTAGAGTTAAAAATAATATTAAACATACTCTAATATAGTATCGGCAGAAGAATTAGAAATAATAGGGATAAAAATAAAGTATTACCACAACAATAACAATCATGGAATTACAATAGTTGAGGCATGCAGACGTCCAAATAAAAAAATCGGACAAAACATCTACGAAAATAGATTCACAAATAATCAGTATGTCATGCTTTTAGATGATCTCAATAGTAAAAATCGTATATGGGAATGCAATGTTACTTCAAAACAAGGCGAAAATTTTTATAACTTTCTACCCTGATACAATATATATATCGACGTTTTAAAATAACGGACGTACTAATAAGGTTAAATTCAGTTACTTAATGAATGGTAACTATATGTATCTTACAAAATTAAGTTGCCTTGAAGACAAACTTCGAGGTCACACAATTAACTGAAGTAATCACAAAATCGTCCCAACAAGCCACCATCCTAACGGCTAGACCTTGAGGCATTGTAGCGAAATTTCTATTAAGCTTTGCTTAAAAAGAAAGACATCAATATATTGAGTAAAAAGTGAAAAAGCGAGAAAGGAAAAAGGGAATTAAAATTGGCATTTTCAATATAAAGTTAGAATTAAAATTAAATTAATTATTTTCCATATCATTCATTCAATTTTTCACGTTACCCATAGTTGGTATGAAACCTAATGAAATATATTCCATTAATTTCAAGCAGAAATTACGCAAAAACTACCCGTTTTTTTTCAAAAAAATATACAAGACATTTTTAAAGAGATTATTACTTTTTGTTAACGAAAATCAGACCTGCACTCTTCTCTTAAACGTCCTTTGTACTACTGAGCAACAGAATTTAATCTAACAATCCGGAGCCATTTTTTAAATTTTGAAAATGTCCTATGGGTTTCATGTAAAGTACCCACAAAATAAAAAAAAAATTGTTTCAAATTCTCGTGTCCGTGACATTAGATAGAACGATTGGGGAATTGCAAATATCGGAGAAAATTGGCTGAACGGCTTATGTGCTAGCGTTGTGCCCAGACGGACGGACAGAGGAACAGATGGACCGACTGATGGAGGGACAGACGGGCAGACGTTTTGCCGTCAATCGATATTTAGGCATCAAGTACCCATAAAACATGGAGTTACAACACCATGTGTTAGAGGAATATTTAATAAGTAAAAAGTTATGTAATTCTGCAGAAAATCGATTTCAAGACTTCAACGTAAATACACGTTTTGGGGTCCCCTGTCACCTAAAAAGTGTTTTGTGTATGCATTAACTCAGTGTAAATTCTCTAATTAAACTGTATTATAAATACATTTCTGCTATAATTTTCAAGGGAAAATACAAGCACGCATTTATGACTTCAATGGAGACTTGTGAAGATTCGTCCGAAAAAGACACATGGCCGTTCAGTTACATATTCACGAAGAATGAGGATGATGAATATGTTTTGTATTTCAATGTCACTCTGTTGGACGAGGTTGGAGAGGAAATGTCGGTAAGTTTTGTAGTAATGAATAGTTTACTTTTAATATAGAACGAAACATTATTGATTATTGTTAAGTTGCACTTATTTTCTGTCGACGTAAATATAATTGTATAATGTTGCATGATAAAATTTATACTGAAACTGAAATAATAACAATTTTCAGTAAATTAATTTCTTTAGAATAGTGCTTGGTTTTAAGTTAATTATCCAAATTTTTATAACAAATTAACCAAAGACTTCAATTTTGGGTTCTGTTTTGTTACACAGATCAACTTCAATGCCGAAAGATGGTTTACTGGGTCAGGATGGCAAACATATTATCCATTTGAAGATTCGAATGTTTGCGGAAATGCATTTCTACAGTTTCCAGAACTGATGTTCGGCATCGTGGAAGCCATGGGCCTTCCAGTGGATAAAGAAAATGTCGAAAATAATTGCCCGATACCTGTAGTATGTATTATTGACAATAATTGTAATATTATATTTTACCAACATTGCCCGGTATATTGTATTTATCACAAACATACATTAAGCCGGGCGGTCCGTTTTGCACGCTGTGATCAGCTCGCCACCACCATCGCCCCCTCGATTAGATGAGAAAACTTTTCGTGTCCTTTTCCTAAAGGCCAGAATATTGTGTTTGAAGTGATTCGAATAATTCAGAGAATTTCTAAGTATTGCCAAAGAAATGTATTTTTAATGTAACTAAATTTGGAGTAAACATTTTCTGACACCAATTCTAAGATGTAAGGTCTTCCCTGACGTGTTCGTGCAAAATTTGAAGGTAATCATACGAGTATTTGTAATACTGTTGTTAAGTCTTCGTGTAAAGTATCTTCTAAATTAAAAATTTTCGTTTCAAATTTGGAAAACCACGAGTTCCGCCAGATCGATCAAAGATTGTCAATTGTAGAGAAAATAATGACTGATGAGTGTTATGGGCATTATTAAACAATAAAATACTTTTAGTCATCTTTGTCAACTTATATTTATTAAGAGCGCTTTTGACGGATTTGTCGTCCTCATTAGTCTACAAATACACATAATAAATACATCTTAAAAATTAATAAACAAGAAGATTTTACAAATAATACAATTAAGTGAGTGAGTGCTAGTTCAGAAAGTTTGTTTTGAGATAATTCAAGTTATAACTTGTCATTAAATATGGAAAAACCTGTCGATATAAATACAATTTTTTAAATTCCAGAGACGTTGTACCAATTTACACGAACGTTTTCTGAGGAATAATTGCGAAAGAAATTTATTAATCTAATAATTGGAACACAAATTGTGGGGTTATTCTGTTCTTCATCTCAACGAAGATTTACAACAAAATATCTTGCAAAAAACAATTTAGCACAAAAGACCACATTTTAATGTTGTTAGAGACCATATAAACAATATAACTTGGGGTAGTCCAAATTTAAAGTTACAACTTTCAGATGAGTTAATGTACTATAACATGATTATTTTAAAGATTTTTTTGTGAACAGGCTGTGTTTTGACATTTAATTACATAACGACAATGAGGCTGTATTTTAACATAAACGTCACATCTGAGGAGTAGGTGCAATTTCTGTCGGAATGAATACTGTGTGATCATCTTAACACTATTTTTGTACTTGATAGCATGAGATCTGTTATTATTCTCTTATCTTTCAACTTAAGGAGGCAGATCTTACAAAAGAATTACAGCTAGTCGTTCAACTTGAATGATATATTTCATTTAAACTAGTGAATACTGTGTTGACAGACTTGACTGTGAACATATTTGTTCAATGCAAAATAAAGAAAATTATTGTTCCTTCGCGAACTGTTCACTCACTTCGCACTCACCGGTTCATTATAGACACACGCTCAATCTCTAGCAAAAAAGTAAACTACGTCAGCCCCATTATTGAAAGGAAAAAATAATATTCCCTCTTTCTTATTTTCACTCTCTTTGCTCCTCTTAAACAACCACGCTTAAAAAGATTACCACAGAAATGCTTGCATATGCATTCTTATTCCACATGGCTTAACGGAAAATGTGGCAGTAGAACCGTCCAAAAGATGACTAATTTTAAGTGACGTGTTCTAATATTAAGTCCAAGTACTGCCAGTGTGGTATGTACTCATGTTGTGCATGACAAAGACGCGATGAAATGTAGAACACATCCTGAACTAAAGGTCTCCACACTAACATTACTCACCTCTCAAAATAATTTTGAACGAACTAACGAATATTTAACGATAAATATTGTATAATGTAAAAAATTAAAAAAACAAACTCAACCTCAACGTTGGTTTTCGAAAATTTCGTCGTAATCTCAAAACCCACCCAAAACCACAAATGTTTCGATACGTTTCCTCCTGTTGCGCGGTACCCCAGGACATCAACAATTGCCCCGCGAGAGAGCAGTTTTTCAGCTCCAAAAGCGGAATTCCGCCCAATCTGGCAAACCAGCTTTCTGCTACCTGCCGGAGATATCGGGTGAGAATACTGACTAAAGGCCGCCGTTGAGGTTCCTTTACTCTCTGTATTTGCAGGATCTCGCTGAAGCTACATTCTCCTGCATCTCGAAAGACTCGATTCAACTTGTTTGGAGTTGAAATAATTATATGGGTTATTTATTTTAATATTATATTATCATATAATTATTTCATTGGAAATGCTAACGAAATCTCACCACAATACCAATCTTCTTTGGAGTTGATTAGACAGCGTAACGCAGAAATAGGGGAGCCGTGGGGAGCAACTGCTATTTGAAATTAGTCATAATGGGAACAAAATAGTTCTAAAATATTTTATGAAACAGCAAATTTCAAAGCTTCATCCCAAATATTTGAAATAATATCAATAAGTTTTGATTGTACTGAATACTTGTGAGTAAACTTACTGACAGATGAATAATTTTTGTTTTTTCAGGGATCGTATGTTAGCACTCCTCTCAAAGTTAAGTACCACTTTAGTAAATTCCAAGAACTACCTTATGGAGAAACTCGAATAAGATTCGAACTCTTGGTAAACGAGGAAAGAAAACTTTGTTTAGTTTTCATTGGCGAGGTTGTTCCTGAGGGCAATGGCAATCCATTTGGCTAAAATTCAAAGCAATTGGTGAACTATCCTTGTATCTTTAACTATTTATTTCATATGAGTTATAATGTTTGAAAAAACTATTTCTTCGCTATTATTGTACAAAATAATGGATTAATAAACAGATTATTCACTTAATATATGTAATGTTTTTGATGTCCTGTGTCATGTGCTATATTACTGTATCATTTAGTTATATCTACTAGGCAATGAATGAAGTTAATTTTAAAAGGAATATTTCAAACAAAACAATCACAACACAAATACTAGTTAGTAAGCTCCCTTCTTCCGTCCAATTCCTGGACGCCTCTCCAAATTCGTCTAACTCCGGAACAGCTCTTCTCCGCATCCTTCGCGGTGGCTACTTCTCCTACGAGCAAGTCCAACTTCGGGAAGACGCTCCTCTCACGTCAAATTCCTCTCCCCACAGGTCCACTTCCTGCCCTACTCGTCCCACACGTCCAACTCCGCAACGACTTCCGCGTTATTTTATCTATGACTTGACTCTTCTTTTGTCCAATTGCGATTCGACTCTTTTCGCATACGTCCAATTCGGGACACGATATCTTGAGTCGGCTGTGTCGTTAAAACAATGGTGTTCCGCAGTGGAGGTAACAGGAGTATTTTAGAAGGCCACAGTAGCGGGCTTTCTAAGCCAAAACACGCAATATTATTTCCACATTGGCCTTGATGCCAAGGGTTTTGAAATAGAGCTATTTGACTAAATAGTATTTTAGTTAGGGCGCGCAATTGTGTTCTTTCCTCTTGCCGTACAGCCCAAATTTCTGAAGTAATAAAGTGATCCTATGAAATGTAAGTTGGTGAATCATATTGACTTACTTTTCACAACTTTCATTGTAGGAATGATGATAAGACTGTTCGTCTAAAAATGAAGAATAAGCTTATATGTTGTATGTATGTGTCTCTGCGTGTGCGTGTGTGCGTGTGTGAGAGTGTGTGTGTGTGTGCGTGCGCGCGCGTATCTTGACATCTTTCGATATGTTATTGCTGGGGCTGATTTTTCAAAAATACAGAATACAGATTCCTAGCCCAGAATTCCGGATTGTTGAGTGTTTTCCACCCTTTGATTTATTAACGTTTCATCAGTGTAGTACGCTACCTATTGCTCGTCTTTCAACCGAACTGGCACTTCTGCAGGATCAGGAAAAAAATCTTCACTTAATAGAATGTACCACGATGTCGACGCGCGTTCTTTTAACTACGTCCCACTGTCGTCGACTCTCTGTAAATGTGTCCGAATATATTACTACAGCGTAAACTTTGTCGAATTATTTGTAACTGCTCGCTTTATGTACAACACATGAAACAGAGAAGCAAGGATAATTTCAACATATAAATTGAACATCTGGAAGAAATGGCCACCCAATAATTCGCATTATGAATGAATTTTAAATTTTGCAAGGAAAAAAACTTTACTTGGCTTTCTCAAGAATAATATATTTCTATTATTTTCTAATATTGTTTTGACTATCAAGGAAAGCGAAATTCTAACTGTTAAGGGCGATTGAATAACTACTTCAAAAGTTTTTAATGAAGTGTGAATTGATCGAAGAACAAATCTATGTAATACTGAATAATCCTTTATTGAAAAGTTGTTGCAAACATATTTTGCATTGTTTTTATTTGTTTGAAATTATGAAAGTACAAAATTGTACATTTAGACTTTTTTAAAAATAAACACGTTTCATTAAAAACTTTCCTTCTCAATCGAAGGGATAGGGAAAGGGGAAGGGTAACGTTTAACATGCGAGAGTTCTCACACGGATACGCTAGTGTAATGAAAATCAGCAGAAGTCACACAAAAAATACATAGTTTATTTTTTTATGGAAAGATGAATAAACGATATTCTCTGTATAAAAAAGTAAAAGAAATTTCAATGTAATTAACTGTATCACAAACTCTTATTCGTATAAATTTCCGTCCGTTTGAATCCGTGTGACACTTTTTAATTTTACTTTAATCAGCTATGAGGGTCATATGTATGGCTCATAATAATATGTGAAGGGATACTTATATTCATAGCTCTGTGAAGGCATATTGATGGTAATCGTCTACTGCTGATTGGCACATGCTTCAAGGATGACGCTCTAGCAGTCTCTGCAGCAAAAAGAGCAAGTAGATATTTCTATTGTATTTAGTTTCTCAAAATAACATCAATTTCTCACTTTGTAACTTACCAGATTTATGTAGAACTTTTTAGAAATTACAGTGGCATTTTTTAAATTATTAACTGTCGAGTTTTGGGAGAAACTAAAAAAATAAATTAAAATTGACCAACAATTTTTTAAAGATATTTAATGAATTTAATACATACATGAAATAAGAGTACCTCTTTGTTCTTCAATGTCGCAATTCAATAATGACGCATTAAATTTCTATCACAATAACAGTAGGAGTTAAACATTATTAACTTTGGCGTTGCGAACATTTTTTCTGCAAAAATCTGAAAATATTATCTCGTACAATAATATTTGGCGAAAATGATATACACTTGTTCCATATTCTTGCATACACTTTTAAAAAATGGTCAAAAATCTGACACATCAATGCCAAATTTTCCTAAAATTTGTACAATTTTACGTGAATGACCCAAACACGAATAAATATACTTAGTGTAGAGAAAGTTACGTAATGCTTGGCAACATCAATGTTATAATTACCACTGAAATGCACGTTTTGGGGTCCCCTCATATCGAAAAAAGGGTTTGTATTTTAAAACGTACGTCTGTGCATCGAAGTTCGAATACATTTTTGATATTTTTGGAAACACTAGTAGTGCTACAGAATGCCGCAGACTTTCCGTATTAATTTTTCTATTTTCTTTGGTGGGGGCTAGTCATTCTGACTTGCCACATACTCCTGCCAAATACTACTTATCGCCATTTGAAGTATATTTTTATAATTTATCTATTTTTTCGGATTTCTAATAGCAGAACGGAAATATTATTTTAAGAATTTTTAAGAACAGTAAAAACGTGTACTTATCGGCAATTTTCTTTGAAAAATTGGAGCCGTTTTTTAAGAAAAATGCGTTTAAGGAAATGACATTTAAGCCGTTTTCGAGAAAGTCTTGTTTTTGTTATTTTTAAAATTGCACATATTGCACGCAATATTGTGTGAAAACTACTAAAATGTAGTGGACCTTAATGAAAGAACTGAATACGGGGAAAAACTTACTTCAAACAAAAATCTCTGTTTTCATTTTTTTTTAGTTTGAGGAAGACGCTGGAAAATATTCATACCATCCCAATTTTTCATAATTTAGAGTTTACAGAGTTAAACGTACCTATACCATATTTGTTGGTGTATTTTACTTTTCTTTCAAACAATTAAAGACAGTTGGAGCCAATTTTGAAAAATTTTGAAAATGTCCGAGGGGCTTCATGTAATGTTTTAAAGCAAGTTTTTTTTTAAATCGCAGCGCGAGGAGTCAATCAAGACGGACGGTCGGTTTGAAAGAAAAAAAAAATGTATGAGGCGACTCTTAAACGTGTGTCTGTTGAAACCTCGAAATTGATTTTTCCTATCATTACATAAATTTCTCTCTATTACGAATATTACTCCGTATATACGTACGCAAACGCAATAATAATTAGTGGTGCTACACAATGGCACAGGCGTCTCGAATACATTTTCTATTTTCTTTAGCCTCAGCTTGCTTTTCGGCCTTTCCATCTACCCTTCTCAAGGTCAATGGTTACCATCGCTGCCCAAGGGACTTTTTTTAAAAACGTCCCTAATTTTTAGAATGCCTAATTGTAAATTCGATATATTAGTTTCAGAATAATGAAGAAGGAAAAAACCAAATTCTAAGGTAACGTTTGTTGAAAAATTGAGCAGTTTTCAAGAACATTTTATTTAAACTATTTTGTAAATGTGAAATTTGTAGCACTTTTTCACAAGAATCTTTTGTGTTTACGACACACTTATCTTAAATAATTTAAAGCACTTCCACTCACAAATGCAACAACATATACAAATCGTTGTAAATGAGCACATTATCGGCGGGAGAGGTATTTCAAAAAATTACAATAATATTTTTTTGCACAAACAAAAGAATACAGTAAGGTGATGTGTATATCATCGTAACCAATGTACTGCACACACACTGTCAGTACGAAAAGTTTGAAGACAAATATGGAGCCGTTTTTGAGAAAACGGTGTTTGAACGTGTCTGAAAAATTATTTTACTTAAACGTTTACCTTAAACGTTTTACGTTTGTGTGAAAACATTTGAAGATATACCTGTAAATGCGTTTTTTTAAACCTGAAAGCTTCGAGTCGAATCAGATGATTAGGAGTTCCTTCAAATTGTAAAAACCCCTACGCATGGTTTAGCCGCTAGTCGTGTTCACAGACTGACGGACGGGCAAACGGGGCGATGAACGCACGGACGTTCAAAAAGAAAACACCTTTTCGGTATCAGAAGGCGCCAAATCGTTGTTTTCCTACGCAATCTCGAAATTGATTTTCCACAGAATTACAACTTCCTCTGTACTACGAAGATTACTCAGTATTTACGTACGTATACGAGAGAGTAACTAGTGTGCTACAGAATGGTACTGGTTTTCTCATACTAGTTAGATTTTTTTTTCTTTTTTTGGGTTTGATCTAGATCTCGGTTTTGCCTCATACTGTTGCCAGCTGTCATCTATCGCCACCAAAACTACATATTTTTAAAAAAAGTTTCGCAATTTGTCGATGTCCTAAAAGTTGAACCAAAATATGACATTAAGGTTACTAAAGAAGAGTAAAACCTAGTCATAAATAGCAATTTGCACTAACAAATTTTGGGTCGTTATTAAGAATTATGGCGTTTAAGTTTACTACAAATAAAATTTTAGAGACAAACTGAACGTGTCAAACATGTACTTCGGGTTTGAAGGTATTACTTCTTTGAGGATTTTCTTCACAGATACTTACTTCACTTAAAAATCTTTTGGGTTTTCGAAAAATTTCATTTGAAGTTATTTGAAGCACTAGCACTCACAAATGATATAGTTTTACAAATCGCTAAAAATGTGCATATTAACGGCTATTTAAAAAAATACATTTTTTCTGTATTCTTTGAAAAAGAAAAGAAAATCTCGAAATGAACACTTTCACATACTTAAGAGTGCAATTAACACTAGCCCTAAAAAAAGTGAAAAAAATTGTCAGCCATTTTCGTGAAAATGGTGTTTGAGAGTGCCTGAATATGCTTTATTTTGTATTCATTTTCACAGAAAACTGGTGCGGAATCGAGAAAATTTATACGTCATAATTTGTAACAAATGTTCTTGTAAATGCTATAATGTGAAGAAATCGTCGCAAATGTAAATATTAATAATGTGAGAAGCAAGTCAAAAAAATTAAATTTTGTAATTTTTAAAAAGTCAAAGAAATGAGCAATAAGGTCTTTATGTCATATCATAGAGTATCACTATTCGAAGTTGAAAGAAAAAAATCTGGTGTCGTTGAGAAAATATTGATTTTGTTATTTTTTTAAATTGCACATGTTGCACGCAATACTGCATGAAACTACTAAAATTTTCAAAAAATATACATCACCTCATTAAAGAAACTAAATATGGGAAACAAATTTTATTTGCTAGAGAAATCACAGTATTTCATTTTGTAGTCAGCAAGAATCCGAAAAATATTAAGTTGAAATATTTTTTGAAATAGTTTCGAAAATTGAGAATAATACCTGAAAGTAGAACCTATGCCACCATTATAAACGCTACCTACAATACAGGTAGGACAAACCTTTGCATGGTTTGGGCGCGAGTGGATTTCCCAGGCGGACAGACGGACGGACGTTTTGTCGTCAATTTATTTTCCGGTCTCAAGCACCCACAACACAGGGATCCTGGCTACACCACGTGCTAAAGCATATTTTTTCCTAATTTAGCAACTGAATTTATCCAGTTTTATGTTAATTCGGTCTGACAATGATTTTTTTCAGTCGAAATCTGCCGTTTCTTTTTTTTTACGCAGCATTACATTGCGTTCTCCATTCTCTGTATATACGTATATATCCAAGCAAAAATATGTGGTGCTAAAGAATGACACCGATTGTCATCTATTTCTATTTCTTTGACAGCTCTTGCAAGCTGGCATCTATCTCGGCCCAAAGTGCATTTTTTGACATGTTAAAGAAAAGTAAAATCTCGTTCTAAAAGGCAATTTCCTTCGAAAATTTTTTAGTTTTTTATAAGAAAATGGCGTTTTATGCACTTCTGAAAATTTGAAATTTGAAGCTCTTTTTCACAAAACATTATTGAGTTTTCAAAAACTTCATTAGAAGCCATTAGAAAAACTTTAACTTCGTAATATAATAGTGTTTACAAATTGCTGGAAATGTGCATATTAACAGCGAGAGAGATCCTTCAAATAAATTGCATTTGTGACATATTTGAAAAAAACAAGAAAAGGCCACAAATGAACTTTACGTCTTATTCGAGTACAATCGAACAATCAAACGGGCGCCAAGTGTCCCCCAAAGAGCATGTGTACCTCATAACTAATCCTGTACTTAATAGATAATATTATTTATACGATTTCTTAGTTTAGGTACAATCATTGTAACAAGCAAATACATACACCAATTGACATGCTAAAATTATCTTCAGACTCTAAGGTCATAAGTATTTACTGTTGCCCAAGAACATATTTCAGAAACGTTATCGTAAATATCAGAAATGATAGGTGTTGTGGTGCGTTATCGTTGGTATTTTTCATGAAATAATTATAGACGTTGTCATTGCCAACAATAGTATTAAGTAACAAGAGTATTAACGACAAAACGACTAGGTAGTCGTTTTGTGGCTTCCATCCAGCAGACAACTGATGATGAGGGCTAAGCCATCGAAAGTTGCTCTTATATTAAATAGTATTGTTGGCAAAGACGTCTATAATTATTTCATCAGAAATGATGCCTACATCTTCATTAGAACCAGCATGTGGACATATTATGAAGAACTACATATTTGGAACTTTTGTTTTTCGATTATATGCTGACCCAAGGCATAGGAAACACATTTTCAGTATTTTGGGAACAGGTACAAGTAACCTACAAAGGTTATAAATCAGTGAAAAATCATTCAAAAAGAAAATAGAAAGGATCTTGGGTTAAATTAAAAAAAATCGATTGTATTATATTTGTTGTAAAGCCTCAAATCAAACCTCTCCATATATTTATTTCTGGTGATTTTATTTTTGCAGGTAGTATATCAACATGCCCAAAGAACCCTTTGAGTAGTACAACCCTATAAGAAAGTAGTACCAGTCCAGCCAGCACAGTGGAGGTTCAATGTGGCAGGCACTGTGGGGACTACGTCAGCGAGTGTGCTGCGAGCTGCGGCCGTGGGCAGAGGAACCGGGCGACCACGCCCCCGGGAGAGGCCTGCCGGTGCGAGCGATCACGCTGGTGCGCGATGCCTAGGCGCCATGCCTAGACGCACGGGAGTGGGGCGCATCGCGCCGGGAAAACTGAGCAACTTGGGAAGTTTATGTTCTTCTGGGAAAGAGTCCATAGATGTACAGTCGGACAGATAGACGGGCGCACAGTCGGACACACAGGCGGGCGCACAGTCGGACAGTCGGACAGTCGGACAGTCGGACAGTCGGACAGTCGGAC
>BOPP01000087.1:4139688-4149992 GCA_017312745.1 Gryllus bimaculatus | reverse complement strand
TGTCGTCTGTCTGTCCGTTCTGTCTCGTCTCTGTCCGTCTGTCTGTCCGTCTGTCTGTCCGTCTGTCCTCTGCTCTGTCTGTCTGTCCCCCTGTCTGTCTGTCCGTTCTGTCATCGTCCGTCTGTTCTGTCCGTCTGTCTGTCCGTCTGTCCTGTCCGTCTGTCCTGTCCGTCTGTCTGTCCCGTCCTGTCTGTCCGTCTGTCTGTCCGTCTGTCTGTCCGTTGTCTGTTCCGTCTGTCCTGTCGTCTGTCTGTCCGTCTGTCTGTCGTCGTCCTGTCTGTCCGTCTGTCTGTCCGTCTGTCTGTCCGTCTGTCTGTCCGTCTGTCTGTCCGTCTGTCTGTCCGTCTTCTGTCCGTCTGTCTGTCCCGTCTGTCTGTCCGTCTGTCTGTTCCGTCCTGTCTGTCCGTCTGTCTGTCGTTGTCTGTCCGTCTGTCTGTCCGTCTGTCTGTCCGTCTGTCTGTCCGTCGTGTCTGCGGTCTGTCTGTCCGTCTGTCTGTCCGTCTGTCTGTCCGTCTGTCCCGTCCGTCTGTTCCGTCTGTCTGTCCGTCTCTGTCTGTCTGTCCGTCTGTCTGTCTGTCGTCTGTCTGTCTGTCCGTTCTGTCTGTCTGTCCGTCTGTTCTGTCTGTCCGTCTCGTCTCGTCGCGTCTGTCCGTCTGTTCCTGTCTGATCCGTCTGTCTGTTGTCCGTCTGTCTGTCTGTCCGTCTGTCTGTCTTCTCTGTCTGTCTTTCCGTTCGCTGTCTGTCCGTCTGTCTGTTCTGTCCGTCTGTCTGTCTGTCCGTCTGTCTCGTCTTCCGTCTGTCTGGTCTGTCCGTCTGTTCTGTCTGTCCGTCGTGTCTGTCTTTCCAGACAGACGGACAGACAGACGGACAGACAGACGGACAGACAGACGGACAGACAGACGGACAGACGGAATTTTGAATAAAACTGCTTTTTGGTATAAGGGGGGCACAAAACGTGTATTTGCGTTGCAATTACGAAATCTTTACTTTTTCTTCACAAATCACATTTTTATTAGCCTCTGATGACTTTAATATTTTCATTAGCGGCGATTTGTTGACATTATTGTATTTGCAAGAACGGTACCGTTCTAAAAATGATGTCTTATAAACTTTCCTGAAATCTCCAAAAAAAAAAAAACGCTCCAAAATGTTTCTTCAAAGTTCTCGTACGGCTAGTACTCGTACATATTGCACTCTTTAAGAAGACATAAAATTAATTTTACAACATTCTTTTGTTTTTTTAAATACAGAAATGTAATTTATTTTTAAATATATCACGTTTATATACACATTTCCAGCGGTCTGTGAACACTTTTGTTCTTGTGAATGAATTTGGTTCAAATGAATTCAAAGTAAAAAATCAAATTTAAAAAAATCTGTCCAAAAGAGCATCAAATTTCGCAATTACAGTCACGCTTAAACAACATATTCTTAGAAATGGCTCCAAATTTTTCAATGTAAATTGCTATTTTGGACAAGATATTGCAGTTCTTTAATGTGCTTAAAGTAATATTTCAGTTTTACTATTCGGAACTCAAAAAATTGAGAAAAAAATACTTTGGATGCCGGTAGATGGTAGGCGGGAAGAGTATCTGACAAGTCCGAATACCTAGCTCAGACCAAAGGAAATAGAAATCTAATACGCGAGTCTGAGCCATTCTGAAGCATGACTAGTGTTCATTCCCAAGGCAAAACTTCCTACATCCGTCTACCTATCCACGCTAACCAATGTCAAACAAGTTCAGTCACAATCCACTCACACTTTTAAACCATTTTCATGTCAATACGCTCATTTACACTCAATATAAAGCAAACATGTAATATAATATATTACACAGTGACCCACAAAGTATTGTTTATGTGAAATTTATGAATCCAAGAAAATAATGTTTAAAATTATTTTCCTACATAGTACATAAAAATTCACTTGTAGGTAACGTGGATTCACAAAAATATCTTTTATTTAAAACATGCGGTTGTTAGAACTCTTTTCTGTAATGTTTCAATTCTTTCTCTGTTTTATATAGAAGTGTATGAGAAAAATATAATGCAAATTTAGTTGTTCAAAAAAAGAATGCATTATAGAGTATCTGAAGTCTGGGGCATTAATCTGGTATAAATAAAATCCAATTGAAAACATTATATAACTTACAAATAAATGTTTTGGTCAATGTGTAAAACAACGGATGTGCGCTCTGCATATCACAGTGGCGTTCCATTGTGATGGGTCTTCGTGCTTTTGGTTCACATTATTACATCTGAGGTATTGTTTTTCAGTTGCCTGATAGGATGGACGTACGTTGTCGGTTGTGCATTGGAATTTCAGCGTCCTATTAAAAAACCTTCACATAGTTTCTGCTGCACTTGCTGCAAGGTGGCTCGATCAGCCTAGCAAATTTGAGGAAGATGCATTTTATTTTGAAACTGGTAATATTTGTAGTGGCGACACATTTGTTTCCAAATTATGCGTTATCACAGATGCAGTCAGTAAGTCAATATACTTTCTCTTAGCTTGTAGCCATAATTAAATCAGGTTCCTTCAATTGCACATTTCACAATAATTTCTATAGCATTGAAAAATGAACATATAATTACAAGATTCTGAAATCTTCTTGTATTGAAATAATGTCAGGATAAATAAAATTAATTTAATGTAAGAATATCCCTTACAAAATTGTACAGACAACACCAAGCTTTAATGTTCACAATATTTGATCTCCACATACGGCCTTTCCCCATCTTCAAATGTAAACACCTGGTTTGTACTATCATTAAATATAATTTGTCAGAAAAAGAAGGTCATATGAAAAGGAAAGTGTTCTTACAATAATATGAAGGGAAACTTATTTGGTCTTTTGAAAATCCATTAAAATTTCTACCAAAACTACTATTTAAATAAACCACTTTTAAATATAATTAATTGCAGTGCATATTTTTTGAATTCTATTATAGTATATTTATTTTATTTAAGTGCACGTGTTGGAAGATAATGATTGACAATTCATTAAACGCATCTTTACAGTTTTACAAAGGTCTTCATTTTTATTTTCCCGTATACATACAGAGTGGTCGCGTAGACTTCTATTTTAATCCAAACTATTTCCGGTGCTTATCGCTAGTGCAGCAGTTCTCAATTACATCATATTTCGTTACAATTAAGTAATTCAAGCCTTCTACGAAAGGTACTGAAAAGTCCACGCCAATCGTTTGACAACTCTTCGTATAAACAACGAATGAATGAGACTGAATTGCGGTAGTAATCCATGCGACCACTGAAGTGCTGAGTGATCTTCGTGACTATAATCCACTTTTGTCCAAGACTAAAATCACAGTTCATGAAATCCTTCGGCACTATAAAGAACGGGGAGTAATGTACCTGGTTATCAATCACCAATGTTCCATTTGAACGATCCAACGGGTCTTGTTTTGTTTTTCTGTCCGATACAGAATCGTGCAGTGAACCCAATTCTGGACGGCCTATCTTATATCCTCAGTTCAACTTGGCTGCATCTTCGCTTGAAAATCCTGTAAAACTAACGCCGACATCGCGAATCGTACATGTAGGCTTGGTTCTGCTATGTCCACACCCTCTAACCTTATGGCTGTCGTGTGTTCTGTGCGTGTCACGCTCTCTCGTCCGTCGAGCAATTTCTAATCACGCCGATTCTGTTGCTCGTGCGGTCAGGGGTCTTGAGATTGGAAATGTCGTTTGCGAAGAAGTCGAAAAAATTCACGGTTCCATCTTTCTCTGTAATCGAGTTCAAGTTTCCAGACTTGCTTCGACCACGGTCTGTTCCTTTGACGAGCTTTGGTAAGTTGTCCGCAGGAACTCCTGTTCTGTATCGATCACTATTTTTGTTCCGTTCTCGCTCCGACATGATTTTTTGTCACATTTTTCATCTTTTGCGCCTTGCCACCATATCACTAAGAAATAGTTAGAAGTGTTCGTCAATGTTTGTATCACTTTTCATCACTGACCCACTGTTGTCTGTTATCTTTGTTTAAACTATAAATAATGTTTATTCGTGATTTTCTAAGAAGTAGCGAAAAAAGACCAAAAGATGGGGTGTTCGTGGGGTTAGTGGCACCCCTAAACCCATTTTAAAACGGTTTTATTGGCGTTGATGTTGTTCTTGCAGAAAAAACTACCTTTTTTTACTAAGCCATTGACTTATATTTTTTTGATACAGCCTAATATGCCAATGTCCAATTATTAGACTAAATACATTTTTCGTAAAAGATTTGCATTTATTACATGTTTACATTCGTGTACATGTTACAGTCATACATTTAACTTACTGTAGGTGTGGGCGCTTTTGTTCTGAAGCAACAACTTTAGCCACTACTGTAGACATAGAGTGCTGCCAACATCTGCACAATCCAGCTGTTGCTGTTGCTTCCGAATTAACCTCTGCTGCACGCAGCACGTCCCAGGTCGCTACCACAGAGGATTCACGAGCGAAAGTACCTGCTTTGCGCCTCAGGAGGCCTTTACCCGAGCACTCGGGCCAGCGTGCGGGCTCTACTCACTAAACTGCGTTTTAATCCCATGCTTGCTATGTTCTAGGGAAAATACAAGCACATACATGTGACATCAGTGGAGAGTTGTGAAGATTCCCTGGAAAAGGACGCATGGCCTTTCAGTTTTCTTTTCACCAAGAACGAAGACGACGATTACGTTCTCTATTTCAATATCACTATGTTAAAGGGTCTTGAACCAGACATGAAGGTGAGTTTTGTGGAATTTTTACGCGCATGCGATATTACGAAACACATTTCTGGTCTTCTTTTCAACTCTATTCTAAAGAAAAGCTGTATTGACGTGTATTGAGTCTACTTAACTATAATTACATATCACATCTAAATATTATTGCGCTTGATAAATTGAAGTCTAAAAACGCTTACGAGTTAATTAATCCCCAATTATTTTAGAGTTGTTAATGCCAAATTATGACAAGAAACTAATAAATACTGATGACATCATTGTTCTTTTTGTTACACAGATCGTTATGGATGCTCAAAGATGGTTTCCTGGGGCAGGCTGGAAGACATTTTATCCCCTTGAGGAAACAGATATTTGTGAGAACGCATGTGAACATTTTCCAGAATTCATGAGCGGAGTTTTCGAAGCCATGGGTCTCACAGCAGACAAAGAAAATCTAGCAAACACTTGCCCCATACCTGCAGTATGTATTATTGATATTAATGTGTTTGTTATATCTTACTTTCTGAACAGCCGACATTGAGCAGGAATTTTATTTTCATTATCGTCAATTAAGCATCCCTGCACGTCCTTTCACGTTCTCGCATAATGCATGGGTAATATGGAGAAAGTTAAGCCATGTAAAGCTAGCAGTACCAAACACCGATTTCAACCAAACTATAGCAAAACTTTCAGGCTGATTTGAGGATAATTAAGTGCTCTTTTCCCGAATTTTAGTCGGTTGGAATGCCCAAAATCGTATGCGCTGCTTGCTTTGGACTAAAGCGAGCAGCACCTACCCAGAAAATTCATCTAAAAATTTATTACAAAATATGAAACCAAATTCAAAATTTAAGGCTAATTCAATGCTCTAGGGAAAAACATATTCCCGCATTTATGTTCTCAAAATCAGTGATGTACAAAGAGAAAAAATATTTTTCTTATGGGCGAATAAACATCAAAATCAAAAAAAAACTTAGGCAAATTCTGAAACACTACCCAAAATTTAAGGACAATTTGAACCCCTACTTAAAATATTATTCACGTATTTTTATTCTCAAAACCAGGGCTGTATAAAGAGAATCAATTAACATTGGTATTTATGGGCTCGCTGTTAGTAATGTGTAAAAAATATTGGCAATTCCCACCAATATTAACATATCTCAATCATTACCTGTAAAACTCATTATTAGAAAGAAAATTTCTATGAAGTATCTAATACAAAATTACGCATGGAAATATGCACTAACGAATAGCCACAAATGCCCGATGCAGGGTAAAAGTTAACAAAACATGCACAAACAAATTTTAGTTCAGTATATTTTTTTTCTTTATATTGCCTTTGAAACAGTGAACACTTTTTTTTAATGTTAATATGTCAGTTTCATCTTTTTGTCATAAACGAATGTTAATTACCTAGAATAAAAATTTCAGAAGAATTTCAAATTTCAGAAGAACTGCACTTCACAAACCATACAGAGGTGAAGAGAACAGCAAAGAATAGAACGTCATGGCAGCAAAGACAAGGCAGTTTTTGACTTTAATGATGATGGATGCTGATAATGATGGCAAGTATTGCTGAGCGCAGAATATACTTTCTACCTTATAAAACGTAAATGCTGCGTACTTTCAAACTGAAATCTGAGCCATTATGAATTCGAATTTCACATTTCCAGACGTTTAACCATTTATTAGGTTTCTTAGATTTTGGAAAATTTGAAAGCACGATTTGAATTTAACGCTTTATAATACTATTTCTTGGCAGTTAAACTTTTACCTACAAACCACAAATTTCAAAGACATTTTAATATCTTTAAAATATGTTATATTATTACTAAAGGTAATTGCTTCTAATTTCCGGACTTCTATTAGAAATTTTACAACAACCCACTTAAAACTCAAATAACAATACTGCTAGTCTACACTATTATTTGTTAATCAAACGAAGATTTACCCACAACATAAATCTAATATCGCAAAATTACAACTTGATAATGTTCATACCATGTGAACCGCTTGGCCGCTTCCGTGAGAGGAAGAATTCGCTTATTTTTGCTAAACTTAATTTTCAACGCCCTCCCCTAATCAAATCCTTGTTAATGACACCTGACCGTGCCTTATCTCCACAATACAAGTCTCGTCTCGCATCCAGCATGGCCCCAAAGTGTCATACTTCCTGGCTATGCTACGCATGTTCCTTGGATTTTAACATTCTAGGCGCATCATTATGTAGCATCTCACCCGAGTGACATTCTGATGCTTTTTGATATATTTTGTTTTTGGTGTAAGGGTGGATTTGGTAGAAGGAGTGATTTGTTGAGTTGAGATGATTGTTGGAAAATAGTTGGAGATTATTTGCAAACCCTTTTTGAGTGACGTTTAGTGAACAAATATTTTAATATTCGATATTGCAAAGGCTTAAAAGGCCTGGGTTTTTATCATGGTCTGTGGGGTAGCAGGTTGGAACTGGTGATATTATGAACTAAAATGTAACCTTCGATTGACCAACATGTCCAACACAACCATCTATAACGCGCTTTACGAAGGGAGGGTTAAAATGTCCTTCATCAATATGACGTGACACGCTTTATTTACAAAAAACATTTGATTATATATCTTCATTTTGACTTGCACTCTAAATGCAGATGTCATTTTTATCGTCGTTCATCAGAAAATTTGTTTGGAAATTTAGCAAGTAGATTTAACCACTTTTCCGTTACCAGGGCCTTTAATAAGAGTTTTTTCTGCCAAAAATGTGCTGACTGTTTTGCAGCATTCCATAACTTTTTTCTACTGCGTAAGTGGTAGCGAAAAGGTAAAAATAAAAAAAAATTTGTTTGCACAATTGTTATACTTGTTGACTTACTTTTGTAGTGTTAATGCTTAAAATGTATGTGAGCAGGCTTGACGTTTTGTTTATTAATATTTGAGATTGTCCCATCGGGAATCATACCACGTCTTTTCCAACACAGTCCTGTCCACTCAGGACATCTCCTGAGCCGAGATACCAATTTTTATAAATAATTTCAAAAAGAAGTTGGACGTAAAGCGTGACTCCTGATTAACTGCATACACCTGCACTTTTTAACCATCATAATAATATTAATAATAGTGGTAGTAATGGTAGTCGTGGTGATAGTGGTAGTAGTGGTGGTAGTAGTAGTAGTGGTAGTGGTATAGTAGTAGTAGTGGTAGTCGGGGTAATAGTGGTAGTAGTAGTAGTAGTAGTAGTAGTAGTAGTAGTAGTCATGGTGATCGTGGGAGTAGTAGTGGTAGTCGTGGTGATAGTGGTAGTAGTAGTGGTAGTCGTCGTGATGGTGGTGGTAGTAGTGGTAGTCGTGGTGATAGTGGTGGTAGTAGTAGTAGTCATGGTGATGGTGGGAGGAGTAGTGGTAGTAGTCGTGGTAAAATGGCACTAGTAGTGGTAGTAGTCGTGGTAAAATGGTAGTAGTAGTAGTAGTAGTCGTGGTAAAATGGTAGTAGTAGTGGTAGTAGTCGTGGTGATGGTGGTGGTAGTAGTGGTAGTCGTGGTAGTGGATGGTGGTGGTAGTGGTAGGTAGAGGTAGTGCTGATAGCAGAGATCGCTAAGGACGAACCCGGGTCCGAGTTCCGCATGGGCGTGTCGTTGCTTCATCCTTCATTATCATCATTACATATCGCATACCTACAGGGCTAGCAACCCCGGGGGATAAAAACTGTTTCAGCGTACAATGCTGATCCCGCAAAGGAGTCACATACACTCGACACGGGATAAATGTAACGGGACCTCGGTAAGTGCAAGTGTGTATCCGCGTGGTCCTAGCTGGCCAATTCGCGATCAAAATAATTTTTCAGGGAGATAGTCTTAGTGCCTTATGGTTCTTGCTAGCTCTAAACTCTCTCAGCAGAATGTTAAGAGATTCAGGGATGGATATGAAATCACCAAAAATCCCCATATCCTCATTAATCATTAGTTCTACATGGACAATCTCAAGTTGCACGCCAGAGATAAGAACCAGCTTTCCTCGTTGCTTGAACTTGTTAAGTCCTTTAGCGACTCTATTTGTATGGAGTTTGGCATTGATAAATGCGCTGCAGTGCACGTGAAAAGAGGGAAAATCCTCGATCCTGACAAACTGATCCTGATGTGTGGCACAAATATCCAAGATCTCGGCCTCTGTTGCCGAGCAGAAGCAAGAATATCAGGCCTTGGCTATTGAATTGAGTGACATCAGGCGCTTAGTATCTTTTGAAGTAGTCCCTGTGGTCATATCTGCAAATGGACAGATCTTCGAAGAACTAATTTCATCGTCTGCAAGTCTTGGCCTTAAAAACTGGCACATGTAAATAATGCAAAAGGCTGTTCTCCTGAGTACTGCACGCATCGTTAAGAAGTTTCTATTGATATAACTGACCCCCCGAGTTTGAAAGCGAAGCAGGCATCTTGGATATGCAAAGTTCCCGGTGTCTTAACTTCTTAAACTTCTTAAATACAAGTGTTTGGAAATAGAATTCACCCGAATGAGGGGCATAACGATAGTCATCGGAGCTCTGGGATTTGTTCCGCAAAATTTGTATAAGGACTTGGCTAAACACGCAGATAACTCAAAAGTCTGGGAAGTGCAAGAAATTGATTTGTAACATCTCACATTTTGTGCAAACTGTTGTAGAGGAACCAACGTTACTAGGACTGCTACTTAGGTTGCAACCTGGAGTAGATTTTATATTCAGCCGACTCATAGCATATTATGCGAGATGCAGTGCAGAAAAAAATGTAATATAATAGTAGTAGTAGGTAGTAGTGAGTAGTAGTAGTAGTAGTAGTAAGTAGTAGTAGTAGTAGTAGTAGTAGTAGTAGTAGTGTAGTAGTTAGTAGTTAGTAGTAGTAGTTAGTAAGTAGGTAGTAGTAGTGTAGTAGTAGTAGTAGTATGTAGTAGTAGTAGTAGTAGTAGTAAGTATGTAAGTGTAGCAGTGTAGCAGTAGTAGCAGTAGTACGCCAATAGCAGTAGTACAGTAAGCAGTAGTAGCGTAGTGAGTAGTAGCAGTAGTAGGCATATAGCTAGTAGCAGTTCAGTCGTAGTAGCAGTAGTAGCGTAGTAGAGTAGTAGCCAGTAGTAGCAGTAGTAGCAGTAGTAGCAGTAGTAGCAGAGTAGCGTAGAGCAGTAGCAGTCAAGTCAGTACAGTTAGGTAGCAGTAGAGCAGTAGTAGCAGTAGTAGCAGTAGTAGCAGTAGTGATGAGCAGTAGTAGCAGTAGTAGCCAGTAGTAGCGTAGTAGCATAGGCATAGTAGCAGTAGTAGCAGTAGTTAGCAGGTAGTAGCAGTAGTAAGCAGTAACGTAGCAGTAGTAGCGAGTAGAGTAGTAAGTAGTAGCAGTAGTAGCAGTATGCAGTAGTGCAGTGTAGAGTAGTAGCAGTTAAGTAACAGCTAGTAGTAGTAGTAGTAGTAGTAGTAGTAGTAGTAGTAGTAAGTAGTCAGTAGTAGTAGTAGGTAGTAGTATAGTAGTAGAGTAGTAGTAGTAGTAGTAGTAGTAGTAGTAGTTAGTTAGTAGTAGTAGTAAGTTAGTAGTTAGTGTTAGTAGTAGTAAGTAGTAGTATCGATACGAGTAGTAGTAGTGTAGTAGTAG
>BOPP01000087.1:4118786-4137172 GCA_017312745.1 Gryllus bimaculatus | reverse complement strand
GTAGTAGTAGTAGTAGTAGTAGTAGTAATTTTGTGTTTTGCGGTCACGCATATTTTACTAAACATAAACTGAATATGAAAGTAAGGTTTATGGACAAACAATCAGTAATACGAAGAAACGATTGACAAAACATGACAATAAAATGCTATGACTTATTACAGTTCTTTACAAGTGTTTTACATTGACTCCTCATGTGTATTGCTTTATGTATTGATATTTGTTTCGTTTTTCCAGGGAGAGTACATAAGCAAACCTATGAAAGTCAAGTACCAATTTTCTAAATTCCCAGAACTGCCTTATGGAGAAGCTCGAGGTATACTTAGTTTCATGGATGGTGATGAAAGAACAATTTGCCTAATTGTGGGTGGTGAGGTAGTCCCAGAGGGTAATGGCAATCCATTTGGCTAATGCTTACCACTTTTTACAAAAATATTTTAATATTTTTAAATGTTTAACTTACAAAAAATATTTTTTTGAAAATAAATTCTGTTTCATCATTGTACTAACTAATGACTAATAAAGTGATGATTCAATCATTATGTTGTAATCTGTTTTTAGTTATTTTGTTAAATTAACTTTAATTATATTAGATTCAGCCAAAGGAATTGATATTGACGACAGCAAATGGAATTGAGACTGACGGCGAAACATCAGCTAGGAGGGTCCTCTGCGAGTTGGTATTCCTCTGTACTGTGGACACCTACGTGGAATGACGACCAGGGGTACACATGCGAGTGATTTCAGATTAAACACTATACCAAGTTAAGACATCCTTAATATTCACTGTCAATCTGCTTCTGGGGTTCGTAATAATACTACCACGGCATTACAAGCATCCACAAGGGTGATTTTATATGCAGTGACTGTCCTGGCAAACTTCTCAGGTTCATTTTGGCCCAATGTGTATGGTACAACAGTGTTACTTTTATGAAATCCATCTCGCCAAAATAACAAGCTGCCACTTGGACATTTTAGTCATTGGTATTTCCTTTCAGCGTTAACATTAACTTTCGAATATAGCGTATTTTAAAAACAATTCTGTGCACCAATCCTTTCTCGGGTGTGTGTTGACGGTTCTATGCATTAAGTTTTCTTCCTCTGTTTCTTTAGTTCCAGAATAAACATTTGTCAGTGAAAACCATTCTGGTTAGTTACAAATGAATATTACTATCTCAAATTTAAAAAAAAGAGCATCACAATTTACAAACGAGCTACATGTTCAAACTATTATCTACAGACACATTTTTGCTTCATATAAAGCGCAAAGAATAGCGCTTTTTTCATTTCAATTACCTATTCAATATTTAATTTTCCAATATCTCTCGAATAATAAATTCTCTATCAGATGAACAGCGTCAAGTAGTCTTCATATCTAGTTAGTTCTGTTCTCTAAGAATTCAACTATTTGCAACCGATCGTTGTGAAGACGGCACTATAAACAGAGACATTATTATGATTATCTGTAAATTAAGCTAGGAAAAATTGTATGCCCATAAATAGTCTCAAACATATACAAAGAACTTTTAAATCGGAAAATATTTCAACTATATTATATTTCATTTAGAAACAAAAAAAATAATAATAATCATGTTTGTAATTTAATGAAAAACTTTTAACTTCAATTAAAATGTTGGTTTTGAATCCTTAAAGAGACGTATTACACGTTGATAACGAAAGAATCACGAATCATACAGAAATTGAACAATTTAAAAATCCAAAACTTAATATTGATTTGCGAAGACTACTATAGTCAGACTCTGACGACCGTGGTGTTCAAGCGTTCCGTCCACTTCAGTATGTGAAACGTTTGCAACGCGGTATGCGTTGTGGGTCTTTCGTAATTTAATGTGGGTAATAAGGAAGAGTTATTAAGTACCCTGTGTTCAACTCCTTCCGAAAGTTTAAATTCCTTCCGACCTCGGCAATTTGATCTCAACCCTCAACATGAAGTCTATGAAGAAAGTCCATGAAACCCATATTTCAAGAAATCTCTAGAAGTATGAACAGTAGGAACATTTATCATGTTAACATTGCTAAAGAATCTCTTTGCTTCAAGAAAGAAAATGCTATTGTTAATGACTCGGCAATTACTGCGCCAATAGTAGAGTTCATTGAATAAATAACTAATAAAGTTTATTCCTCTCATCTCAAATTTTCTTCAAAAATATAGAACAATAGACTGCGTATATCTCTCCAGGAAGAAAATCGCATGTAATCTAGTCTGCATTTCTGAGAATATTATAATTTTTAATTACGTTTTCCCAACCAGGTCATTAATTTTCAAGATCAAAAAACTACCCGATCAAATGATTGCCCGAGTATTATGCATAAAGTGATTGAAGAATTAGTGCTGCTATAGAATGGCACCGACTTACTCGTATTAGTTTTCTATTTATTTTTTATCGACTAGCTATACGAACTTGCCATATATTCTTGCTAACTGCCATCTATCACCGCCCAAGTACATTTTTTTAAAACTTTTTTTTTCGGTTTCCTGACATTACAACGGAAATATTATTTTAAGAGTATAAAGAAGCGCTTACATATCAATTTAGGAGGAGGTTTTACTATTATTTAATATTCTCAAAACAATACTTCCGCATTGTTTACTATTTGGAAAGAAAGAATATAATTTTTTTTTAAATTTACTTTGTGAGGTGAAAGAGGGCAGCTGGCAAGAGTCCGTGGCAAGTCCGGAAATAGAAAACAAATATGAGCATATCTGTGCCATTCCCTAGCACCACTATTTTTTTTACTTTCTCGCCTTACGATGTATTATGCACGAAACAAGGGCGTCATATGGCTTACTACTTTAAATTCTAGTAATTCTCATTTAACTGATGACTTACTCATCTAAAGAAGATAGAAACCACACCGTTAACTAAATATATTATTATTAATTCGAAGAACGATTCAGCATGTAATAATTCGACCTCCAACTTGTGAAAATGACAGGAATATAAATTTCACGTCTTAAGACATTAAAGAGCGAAGTTTCTTTTTTTTTGAGATATTATTTTCAAATTGAAAAATTTCATTATTTCAAAACACTCCCAAATGAAATTCTAACTACGAGAAAAATATTTAATGGACACAAAGTAATTGCTAGTTGCTAATGGGCACAAAGTAATTGCTAGGTGAGGTGGTGAGGTAGTACGTATGATACATCATACGGTTGGCAAATCCATGTACTCAGTACATTGTTTTATTCCGATCTGAAAACACAGAAAACTGAACATATTTGGAGCTTTTTATGATATTTTGTGTTATTTACAATTCTGAAAACATTTTTCCTTGAAAAGAAAAGTCTTTTTATTTAATTTGATGTATAATTTTTTTCAATGTAAACAAAAACAATACAATGAAATTTATTGAAAGAAGAGACCAATATAAATAAAAAATGATAAACATATTTCCAAACAAAAATTGCTTTGTCGTAGCGAAAGTGGTATCTAATAAAATAATTTTTGGCGGCAACACTCGTTATATTTTGTGCACTTTCCGCAGAAGCACGTGTACTCATAATTACAATAATGTGAACAAATTGCCGTTAATATAAATATTAACTAAATGAGAGATGAGACAAAAAATTACATTTTTGAAAAAGCAAATATGTAGAACAACATACCGTTTATGACATGTTAAAGAGTGCATTCAGAACTATGCCAAACAAAACGTAAAAGATAAAATTTTGGAGTTTTTGAGAAAATTTTGTTTTGTAATTTTTTAAAAATGCACTTACACGCAATATTTCCCGAAAACCTACAAAAATTGTAAAAAATTATACAAGTCCTTAATAAAATAACTTTTTATAGGGACCAAATTTTATTTGAAGGGAAAATGTCTTTAATTTTGTAGTTGTAAGAAGTCGTCGGAAATAATTTAAACTTTTGACATTTTCGAACCTAGACAACCTTCATACGTGTATTTTCCTCTTTTCGTAGAAGAAATTTAAAGAAAAAATTGGGAGCCGTTTTTGAGAAAATTTTGAAAATGTCAGGAGGCTTCATGTAAAGTACCTCCAAATTTTAAAGAAAGTTTTTCAAAACCTCAAAATTTCATCTCCAGACAGACGGACAGGATTTTTCTGAATTTGGAAAAAATCCTATTCATGGTTTTGGCAATATTAGTGTTCACAGACGGACGGACGCAATAATTATATTATAATAAATATTAAATATTCTGTATTAGGACAATGTGAAATCAGAAAAAAACGAAGGAGTTATCTTTGAAAAAAGAAATGGATACTTCTTCAATTATTCGTATAAACCATACAAGATGACAGAAAGATGTAGGGTTCTCTTATAAAGGAATATCTGAAATATAAGGTAGGCTTGTCTGAGAATACTTGTATTAAAATTTTCTTTTAAAGAAGTTTTTACCATAATCCACATAAACGCTCCAACAGAGAAATTTACGAAGTCGAAATTGATATCTCCTATGCTGATATCGGCGTAACAGTTGAAACCATCTATCCAGAAATGCATTTTTGATTGTAGATTTTAATAATAACGTTGGCAACTAGGGCCATGGAAAATGGTTTAGGCACATATGTATGTAGACAAAGAAACTAAAGAGGAACATGATTTATTAAATTTATGGGTTGGCAAAAATTGAAGGCAATGAAAACATTTTTTTGGGAAAAGAAGCGAGAAAGAAATAGGACAGACGGTAAAATAAGAAACGAAATTGGCTTTTGTTAACGCATTGAATTAATATAATGATTAAAATTATGTAGAAAATAAAATCCAATTCAGATCCCAGAATGGCGAGAGGAAAACGAAAACTTGAGGCGAGAGAAAAACGAGGTTTATTTATCAACAGCATGCATTATAGTGCCAAAAACGTTGCTTTCACCCCTTCTTCTTTTCTGTTAAAGTTGTTTGGATTTTTAAAAATCTCAATAGTTTCCCCTTGTGTGTAACCTGGTGCGGTAGTGGTTCGTAGTAGATAATATTTCCGTTTTTTCGAGCAGGATGTCGTGTTCCGATCCCGAGAGAGCATTTTCAGCCACCGCAGATGTTTCCGTGTAACCTAAAGGGAGTTTCTGTTGTGCGCGGAGAGACAGATCGTTGTGTGATGTCGATGCTCATGGAGCCAGAGGAACAGTTTATTCTGTAGTCACATCTGACATAAGTTGGTCTCTGCAATGTGCAGGTCGATCGAGATGGCGGATTTGAGTGGTCGGTATGAAAATGGTTATGATTTTGTGTTGTTTCAGAAGCATTGCCTAAATAACCACGGCTGAACGGAGGAGTGCTTGATATTAAAAACCGGTTGACCATATTTTCAATTACAAACGTAGATGTCAAGATGTAAGTTTGATTTAAAATAAAGTAATATTCAAAGTTATATATGAGGCAAATTTTACGTTCATTAATAATTAGTTATAATTAATTATTTTAAATTAAAATATATTTTAGTTTAAAATAGCTTCAAAATAATATTAATACTACTTGTCGGAACGTATCATCGGTGTGAAAAGGAAGCCTTTTTTGCTAAAGTTTACAATTTTGTAAGAAAGACAGAGTTATATCTAAAAGTTAAAACTTTTACTTAAGGTTGGTATTGTAGAGATCTAGTATGTGTGCAATTTTAAGACTTTTATCTGGTCCTCCAACAGAGATATTACAGTTGAAAATTTTGAAAACAAAAAACAAAATTACAATATTTAAGAGGGTGTCATTTTCAAGGGATACGTTACTTACCAAAGATATTTTACGAAAAGTATCTACACTGTTATGTATAAAAGCACAGACAAAGTTAACGCTGCTATTCTATTCCTTCTTTCAGAAATTACTCTCTGAAAATCGAGCCTAGTTCATTCGCGTTCCATATATTTAGTTCAAAATATTCCTTAAATAAAAACATAGAAAGTAGGTAAATTATATATCGATTTTTAGTCCAGAATATATTAAATTCAATTCATTTTATTCGAGAGCGCTGAAAGAATTCAAAGCTGAAAAATTTTGAAAAGAGAATGTCTACAAACGCAGAAGAAGAAAAAAGCGCATAGCGTAAAACAAAAATTGCCGCCATTTGTAACCCAGATACAATAAAAATGAATTAAGTATGCTTTTGAACAGTTAAACATAAGGAAATATATGTGCAAAATATGATTTTTTTCGAGATGGCCGAGAGACCAGAACTGGACCATTTAAAATGGATTGATTCATCAGGTTTAGGCATTTCCTTTAGCCAGCAGCCTACTTCTAAAGGAGTCGGCTCGGCCCGAGAGCATCACTGTCGACATGTCATCCAGTGGTGGTGTTTCGCACTCTCTAATGGACTAGTTCATAACCCTGGTCTGGTTTTGTTACCCACGTCTTTGAAGTATTGTTGAAAGGACCCGTTTTCTACACTCCTGGATTTTCACTATTGGATCTGAAATAAATTGGCTCCTCCTGCTATCAATTTATTTCAAATTTTCAACTATATACTTGTTCCCAAAGTTGGCATTTCAAATGAAGTATGGTTGTGGAGGACACTGGGGGTAAGTAATTTAAATTAATTTGTTCAACTCCATCACATCTGACTCGTGTTCTTTAGCTTCGTCGTCAAAATCCATCTCATTACGATTACTATCGCTAGCGTCATGATCGGGCAGTGAGCAAACGGTAAGGACACCACATAGTAGTTAAACTGGAATTTATTCTTCATGTCTTCCAAGCTCCGGCTGTGAAAGCCTACAATGCTGTATAAACTAGAATTTGTCCTAATGTTTAATTTTACCCGTTGAAAATCAAGTCCAATCTTCCCAAAAATATGTTCTTTCCAGAATTCCTTTCTACTGGTTTTAGCCAGTCAAGTTCTTTATATAAGTATTGCTTTAAAGAGCACTATCATCTGTTTTATCAGACACAAATTAGTAATGTCCGTAACAATTCATTCAGTAAATAAGATTCCACCCTTAACAGTAGTGAACACGAATTACAGCTTCAGTGGTAATGGAGTGCAGTGCAAGGATAGCTCCCTGAACCAGAGCATTCGACGGAAAGAGATAAGGATGTGCGCGCGATGACAAACCAAGCACAAGCAACTTTGTAACTCACTGTGACAGTTTATTGGTCCGTATTAAATGTAGTCCTAAAGTAGGGTTTAAAAGTAAACCGTTCCATTCGTTTCATTTGAGGACATTGTTTTGGAATATGAAATTCTAGCGGTATTCAAAGATGGTCGCTAGGTGTTTCATGTCGACATTTTAGACACGCGACTAATAACATATTTGGTGATTTCTGGACTTCAAAAATGCAATATATTAGCATCAGAATACCCTCTAACATCTGTAGCTTGTGCTAACACTTGAGATCTAAAGTTGCATTGCGGTCGTTAGTGAGCAGAGAGTGTAGAAGCGAGGGTCGTGGATCTATCTCTCGGCTGTGGGATACAAAGCGTCCACTCACCTTACGACGTTTCGGGCAGGTACAAGCGTCGTGTTGTCGGTGGCGGCAGTTGAACCTGTGTTTAGGCGAGTGCTTCTCGGAGGGGAACGTTCGGGACAAATGTGCTATATTTAAAAATTAGAAGGGCTATCTGTGTGATGAGTGTGTAATGTATAAAATGGGTTTGTGTAGTGTATCTGAAATATGATATATTAAACAGGAAAAAATATAAACTAAATTGATAACGCTATTCAATGAACAAAGAAATCGTTGTATCAGGATAAATGTGCAGATTGGCGGATGTTCCGGCAGAAGGTTGCTGCAACCGCCATGTTAGTCCCTCATGCAACTTGCGCAACAAGATTGTATCTGCAGTTTTGCAATTTCAATTTCCTGAGGAAATCTACGTTATTTTGTGGATTGGGAATTTTATCCTCATTGCTTTATATAAATACATATGTTTCCTTGTTACCTCTGCAAAGAGTTCATGGTAGCTAGCGCTGCTCGGCTTCATGAAGATGCATTTTCTTTTGAATCTCGGAATCTTTGTGGTGACAACTTGTTTGTTGCTAGATTCTGTCTTATCAACAATGCAGTCTGTAAGTTGCCTTTATTTTCCTCACCAAGTAATAATAATTAAATAGGTTGACTTGAGCTTCATATTATATTCTAATGTTGGATACGAACTTGCGAAAACAATTACTAATTTCTATATATCTACATTCTTATTAAAAGAAACTTCTGGTTAAAAATAGGAAATTGGCTCCTGGAAGAACTATCTATGGTACAAATACAAAAGTGTACAGACAACGCAGTTCATTACGATGTCACAATATCAATCGCTTGTAATAACACTTACTCTCTAACATGTGTTTTCACCGCGGTTGTTTATGGATTTACACTGGCCGGGAAAAGGAAAGTGAGAAAACATATAAAAATATAAAAAATATCACATGTTCTTCTTTCTAACAACGATTTATTTTCGAACAGAAACACGTTTTACTACGACAATATTAATGCAAAGCGAATCTCTTGTTACCTAAAAGCTAAAAGAAATGTTTCATTTTAAGCTTAGGCTGAAAATAGTCTAACAAAAAGTGGTTGCAGAGTCATTATAAGTATGTTTCAACTCCTAGACTGATCCTAGTACATTCGCATATTATATGGCATAACAATTTTGGAGAAAAATGTAGGTTTTTCAGAACGCCATGGTACAAACATAATTTGAACTTATGACTTTAGTGACTTCCCAATCAATAGCTTAGAGACTAATAGAAACAAATTTTAAGTGAGCATTCTTTAATTTAAGGCAAAGTTCGTATGGCTGAAAAATTAGTTGAGCATGTATTAACAAAATACAAATTTCAAATATTAATTAAGAACTTTGATTTTCAGCCAAAACAGAGTTCAAAAATACATTTTCACGATATTTGGTATCAACATGTTTTGCCAATAACTATAGATTTTTTTCTTCCACATTTAACTTCAGCACGTTACTATGATACAAGGATCGTGCAAAGATAATAAATATTTAATTCTAATCGAACTCTGTGGCCAGGCAAAGCAGAAATAGTACATTTCTGGGAGAGAATGGGGTAGATGCTACTTTTTAAAATACTGCACTCATTCTTGTAAAGCATTACTTAAAGAATTAGATATTTAAGGTGTGTCCATTTAAGCAACCTCCTAACAGCACATTACAATTTAAAAATATTACAATTAATATACAACTGACCGATCATATCAGTGTACCATCGAAACCTTTTCCTAGAAGGATCTAAAAAAAGGGCTTGGGGATAGCGTTAAAATTTCTATCTTGACACCCGAACGCAATTTACATTCCCAATTCCTACAGCATGTCCCGCTCGTTACAAAAGTTTCCCACCACTTTGAGGGTTATATTTTTAGGAAAGTCACAATACCACTCTCAAATATATCATCGTTTTCTGGAATACTGTTGTATCTAAAACGCGAAAACTCGAGTTTTTTCGCACATTGACCTAATTCTGAGATATTTCGGGTTTTACTACAACTTTCGTAATATAACGTGGGGCACATTACACTTGTTATGACATACTGCATTTAAAAATACCCTAAATTTATACTATTTGAAGTTTTATTTAATACTAATAACTCCATTTCAGAAATAAATGTAGGATAGCCTCTTGTTCTCCTGCGCCATTCAATTGTAAAATTGCTCTTATTCAGTTATATTGAATGATTGGCTGGCTGAAAATACCCATCGTAAGCAGGCGGATTTATCATTATTTTATCTCTCTCTCTTCCATCGTCCCTCTCTCCCTCTCATCCATCGTCCTCTCTCTCTCTCTTCCATCCCCTCCTTCATCGTCTCTTTCTCTCTTCATCGTCCTCTCTCTCTCTTCCATCGTCCTCTCTCTCTCTCCATCGTCCTCTCTCATCTCTTCCTATCTCCTCTCTCTCTCTTCCATCGTCTCTCTCTCTACCATCCGTCTCTCTCTCTCTTCCACGTCTCTCTCTCTCTCATCGTCTCTTCTCTCTCCATCGTCTCTCTCTCTCTTCCATCGTCTCTCTCTCTCTTCCATCGTCTCTCTTTCTCTTCATCGTCTCTCTCTATCTTCCATCGTTCTCTCTCTCTATTCCATCGTCCTCTCTCTCTCTCCTCGTCCCTCTCTCTCTCTCCATCGTCCCTCTCTTCTCCTTCATCGTCCCTCTCTCTCTTCCATCGCCTCTCTCTCTCTTCCATCGTCCCTCTCTCTCTCTTCCATCGTCTCTCTCTCTCTTCCATCGCCCTCTCTCTCTCTTCCATCGTCCATCTCTCTCTCTTCCACGCCTTCTCTCTCTTCCATCGTCCCTCTCTCTCTCTTCCTCGTCCTCTCTTCATCTCTTCATCGTCCTCTCTCTCTCTCATCGCCCTCTCTCTCTCTTCCATCGTCCCTCTCTCTCTCTTCCATCGTCCCCTCTCTCTACTCTTCCATCGTCCTCTCTCTCTCTTCACATCGTCCCTCTCTCTCTCTTGCATCAGTCCCTCTCCTCTCTTCATCGTCCCTCTCTCCTCTCTCCATCGTCCTCTCTCTTCTCTTCATCGTCCCTCTCTCTCTCTTCCATCGTCCCTCTCTCTCTCTTCCATCGGGTCCTCTCTCTCTCTTCCATCGTCCCTCTCTCTCTCTTCCATCGTCCCTCTCTCTCTCTTCTTCGTCCTCTCTCTCTCTTCCCATCGCCTCTCTCTCTCTTCCATCGTCCCTCTCTCTCTCTTCATCGTCCTCTCTCTCTCTTCCATCGTGCCTCTCTCTCTCTTCCATCGTCCCTCTCTCTCTCTTCCCCCATCGTCCCTCTCTCTCTTCATGTCCCTCTCTCTCTCTTTCCATCTCCTCTCTCTCTCTCCATCGTCCCTCTCTCTCTCTCCATCGTCCCTCTACTCTCTCTCCATCGTCCCTCTCTCTCTCTTCCATCGTCCTCTCTCTCTTCCATCGTCCCTCTCTCTCTCTTCCATCGTCTCTCTCTCTTCTTCATCGTCCTCTCTCTCTCTTCCATCGTCCTCTCTCTCTTCATCGTCCCTCTCTCTCTTTCCATCGTCCCTCTCTCCTCTTCATCGTCCTCTCTCTCTCTTCCATCGTCCCTACCCTCTCTCTCTTCCATCGTCCTCTCTCTCTTCTTCCATCGTCTCTCTCTCTCTTCCATCGCCCTCCCTCTCTTCCATCGTCCTCTCTCTCTCTTCCATCGTCCCTCTCTCTCCTTCCATCGTCCTCTCTCTCTCTTCGCATCGTCCCCTCTCTCTCTCTTCCATCGTCCTCTCTTCTCTCTTCCATCGCCCTCTCTCTCTCTTCCTCGTCCCTTCCTCTCTCTTCCATCGTCCCCTCTCTCTCTTCCATCGTCCTCTGCTCTCTCTCCATCGTCCTCTTCTCTCTCTTCCATCGACCCTCTCTCTCTCTTCCATCGTCTCTCTCTCTTTCCATCGTCCTCTCTCTCTCTCCCATCGTCCCTCTCTCTCTCTTCCATCGTCCCTCTCTCTCTTTCCATCGTCCTCTCTCTCTCTTCATCGTCCCTCTCTCTTCTTCCATCGTCTCTCTCTCTCTTCCATCGTCCTCTCTCTCTCTCCATCGTCTCTCTCTCTCTTCCATCGCCTCTCTCTCTTCTCCCATCGTCCCTTCTCTCTCTTCCATCGTCCTCTCTCTCTCTTCCATCGTCCCTCTCTCTCCTTCCATCGTCCTCTCTCTCTTCCATCGTCTCTCTCTCTCTTCCATCGTCCTCTTCTCTCTCCATCGTCTCTCTCTCTCTTCCATCGTCTCTCTCTCCACGCTCTCTCCTCTCTTCCATCGTCTCTCTCTCACGTCTCTCTCTCCTCCATCGTCTCTCTCTCTCTTCCATGTCCTCTCTCTCTCTCCATCGTCTCTCTCTCTTCCATCGGTCTCTCTCTCTCTCCATCGTCTCTCTCCTCTTCATCGTCTCTCTCTCTCTTCCATCGTCTCTCCCCTTCATCGTCTCTCTCTCTCTCATCGTCCTCTCTCTCTCTTCCATCGTCTCTCTCTCTCTTCCATCGCTATCTCTCTCTTCATCGTCCTCTCTCTCTTCCATCGTCTCTCTCTCTCTTCCATCGTCTCTCTCTCTTTTCATCGTCTCTCTCTCTCTTCATCGTCTCTCTCTCTCTTCCATGGGGGGTCTCTCTCTGCTTTCCATCGTCCTCTCTCTCTCTTCATCGTCTCTCTCCTCTCCATCGTCTCTCTCTCTCTTCCATCGTCTCTCTCTCTCTTCCATCGTCTCTCTCTCTTTCCATCGTTCTCTCTCTCTTCCATCGTCCCTCTTCTCTCTTCATCGCCTCTCTCTCTCTTCTCATCGTCCCTCTCTCTCTCTTCCATCGTCCCTCCTCTCTCTTCCATCGTCCTCTCTCCTCCTCTCCTCGTCCCTCTCTCTCTCTCCATCGTCCTCTCTCTCTCTTCCATCGTCCCTCTCTCTCTCTTCCATCGTCCCTCTCTCTCTCTCCATCGTCCTCTCTCTCTCTTCCATCGTCCTCTCTCTCTCTTCCATCGTCCCTCTCCTCTCCTCTTCGCATGTCCTCTCTCTCTCTTCCATCGTCCCTCTCTCTCTCTTCCAATCGTCCCTCTCTCTCCTCCATCGTCCCTCTTCTCTTCTTCCATCGTCCTCTCTCTCATCTTCCATCGTCCTCTCTCTCTCTCAATCGTCCTCTCTCTTCTCTTCCATCGTCCCTCCTCTCTCTTCCATCGTCCCTCTCTCTCTCTTCCATCGTCCCTCTCTCTCTCTTCATCGTCCTCTCTCTCCTTCCATCGTCCTCTCTCTCTCTTCCATCGTCCTCTCTCTCTCTTCCATCGTCCCTCCTCTCTCTCTCCTATCGTCCTCTTCTCTCTCATCGTCGCTCTCTCTCCTCCATCGTCCCTCTCTCTCTTCCTCGTCCCTCTCTCTCTCTTCCATCCGTCCTCTCTCTCTCTTCCATCGTCCTCTCTCTCTCTTCATCGCTCCCTCTCTCTCTCTTCATCGTCCCTCTCTCTCTCTTCCATCGTCCCTCTCTCTCTCCATGTCCCCTCCTTCTCTTCCATCGTCCCTCTCTCTCTTCTCATCGTCCCTCTCCTCTCTCATCGTCCCCTCCTTCTTCCATCGTCCTCTCTCTCTCTTCCTCGTCCTCTCTCTCTGCTTCATCGTCCCTCTTCTCTCTTCCATCGTCTCTCTCTCTCTTCCACGTCCTCTCTCTTCTTCCATCGTCCCTCTCTCTCTCTCATCGTCCCTCTTCTCTCTTCCATCGTCCTCTCTTCTCTCTATCCATCGTCCTCTCTCTCTCTTCCATCGTCCCTCTCTCTCTCTCCTCGTCCTCTTTCTTTCATCGTCTCTCTCTCTCTTCCATCGTCCTCTCTCTCTCTTCCATCGTCTCTCTCTCTCTTCATCGTCTTCTCTCTCTTCGCATCGTCTCCTCTCTCTCTTCCATCGTCTCTCTCTCTCTTCATCGTCTCTCTCTCTTTCCATCCGTCCTCTCTCTCTCTTCCATCGTCTCCTTCTCTTCCATCGTCTCTTCTTGCTCTTCCATCGTCTCTCTCGTCTCTTCATCGTCTACTCTCTTCTTCCACGTCTCTCTCTCTCTTCCATCGTCTCTCTCTCTCTCCAATCGTCTCTCTCCTCTCTCCATCGTCCTCTCTCTCCTCTCTTCATCGTCTCTCTCTCTCTCTTCCATCGTCTCTCTCTCTCTTCCATCGTCTCTCTCTCTCTTCCATCTCTCTCCTCTCTTCCATCGTCTCTTCTCTCTTCCATCGTCTCTCTCTCTCTTCATCGTCTCTCTCTCTCTTCCATTCGTCTTCTCTCTCTTCCATCGTCTCTCTCTCTCTTCCCTCGTCTCTCTCTCCTCTTCCATCGTCTCTCTCTCTCTTCCATCGTCTCTCTCTCTCTTCCTCGTCTCTCTCTCTCTTCATCGTCTCTCTCTCCTTCCATACGTCTCTCTCTCTCTTCCATCGTCTCTCTCTCTCTTCCATCGTCTCTCCTCTCTTCCATCGTCTGCTCTCCTCTTCCATCGTCCCTCCTCTCTCTCTCCACGTCTCTCTCTCTCTTTCCATCGCTCTCTCTCTTTCCATCGTATCTCTCTCTCTTCATCGTCTCTCTCTCTCTTCATCGTCTCTCTCTCTTTCCATCGTCTCTCTCTCTTCCATCGTCTCTCTCTTCCATCGTCCTCTCTCTCTTACCATCGTCCTCTCTCTCCTCCACGTCTCTCTCTCTCTTCCATCGTCTCTCTCTCTCTTCCATCGTCTCTCTTCTCTTTCCATCGTCTCTCTCTCTCTTCCATCGTCTCTCTCTCTCTCCATCGTCCCTTCTCTCTCTTCCATCGTCCCTCTCTCTCTTCCATCGTCCCTCTCTCTCTCTTCATCGTCCTCTCATCTCTCTTCCATCTCCCCTCTCTCTCTCCTCGTCCCCTCTCTCATCTCTTCCATCTCCTCTCTCAATCCTTCCCATCGTACCTCTCTCTCCTCTTCCATCAGCCCTCTCTCTCGACTTTCCATCGTCCTTCCTCTCTCATCGTCCTCTCTCTCTCTTCCATCGTCCCTCTCTCTCTCTTCCATCTCCCTCTCTCTCTCTTCCATCGTCCCTCTTCTCTCTCCATCGTCCCTCTCTCTCTCTTTCTTCATCGTCCTCTCTCTCTTCCACATCGTCCCTCTCTCTCTTCCCATCGTCCTCTCTCTCCTTCCATCGTCCTCTTCCTTCCATCGTCTCTCTCTCTTCATCGTCTCTCTCTTCTTCCATCGTCTCTCTCTCTCTTCCATCCTCTCTCTCTCTCTCATCGTCTCTCTCTCTCTCTTCCATCGTCCTCTCTCTCTCTTTCCATCGTCCTCTCTCTCTCTTCCATCGTCCCTCTCTCTTTCTCCATCGCCCTCTCTCTCTCTTCCATCCGTCTCTCTCTCTTTCATCGTCCCTCTCTCTCTCTTATCGCCTCTCTCTCTCTTTCCATCGTCCCTCTCTCTCCTTCCATCGTCCTCTCATCTCTACCAGTCTTCTCTCTCTCATCGTCTTCTCCTCTCCATCGTCTTCTCTCTTCCATCGTCTCTCCTCTTCCATCGTCCTCTCTCTCTTCCATCGTCTCTCTCTCTTCATCGTCTCTCCTCTCTCTCCATCGTCTCTCTCTCCTTCCATCGTTCTCTCTCTCTCCATCGTCCTCTCTCTTCTTCATGTCTCTCTCTCTCTTTCCATCGTCTCTCTCTCTCTTCCATCGTCTCTCTCTCTCTTCCATCGTCTCTCTCTCTCTTCCTTCGTCTCTCTCTCTCTTCCATCGTCTCTCTCTCTCTTCCACGTCTCTCTCTTCTCTCCATCGTCTCTCTCTCTCTCCATCGCTCTCTCTCTTCTCCATCGTCCTTCTCTCTCTTTCCATCGTCTTCTCTCTCTTCCATTCGTCTCTCTCTCTCTCCATCGTCCTCTCTTCTCTTCCATCGTCTCTCTCTCTCTTCCATCGTCTCTCTCTCTCTTCCATCGTCTTCTCTCTCTCCTGGTTCTTCCCTTCATCGTCTCTCTCTCTCTTCTCGCTTCTTTGCCCATCGTCTCTCTCTCTCTCATTCTCTTCTTTCATCGTCTCTCTCTCTCTTCCATTCGCTCTCTCTCTCTTCATCGTCTCTCTCTCTCTTTCCATCTCTCTTCACGTCTTTCTCTCTTCCATCGTCCTCTCTCTCTTCCATCTCGCCCTTCTCTCTGCTCTCCTCTCTCATCGTCTCTCTCTCTCTTCGCATCGTCGTCTCTCTCTTCATCTCTTCTCTCCTATCGCCTCTCTCTCTTCATCGTCTCCCTCATCGTCTCTCTCTTCTCGTTCACATCGTCTCTCTCTCTCTCGTCCTCCTTCATCGTCCTCTCTCTCTTCATCGCCCTCCTCTTATCGTTCTCTCTCTCTTCCACGCCTTCTCCTCTCTCTTCCATCGTCTCTCTCTCTCCATCGTCCTCCTTGCTCTTACGTCCTCTCTCTCTCTTCCATCGCACTCTCTCTCTCTTTCCATTCGTCCTCTCTCTCTCTCCATCGTCCTCTCTCTCTTTCTCGTCCCTCTCTCCTCATCGTCCTCTCTCTCTTCCATCCTCCTCTTCCCAGCCCTCTCTTTCTCATCGTTCTCTCTCCTCTTCACTCCTCTCTTCCGCTTTTCCATGGCTCCCCGTTCCATGCGTCTCTCTCTCTCCATCGTCTCTCTCTCTCTTCTCTCTCTCGTCCTCATCGTCTCTCTCTCTTTGTCCTTTTCACGTCTCTCTCTCTCCATTCCTTCTTCTTCTCGTCCTCTCTTCAATCGTCTCTCTCTCTCTTATCGTCCCTCTCTCTCATCGTCCCTCTCTCTCTCATCTCCTCTCTCCATCGTCCTTCTCTCTCTTCCATCGTCCTCTCTCTCTCTTCCATCGTCCTCCTCTCTCTTCATGTCCTTCTTTATCGTCCTCTTCTCTCTCTTCAATCGTCCCTCTCTCTCTCTTCCATCGTCCTCTCTTCTCTTCATCGTCCTCCTCATCAGTCTCTCTCCTCTCCATCTCTCCTATCAGTCCTCTCTCTCTCTCATGTCCTTCTTCTCATTTCGTCCTCTCTCTCTCTTCCATCCTCTCCTTCACGTCTTCTCTCCATCGTCTCTCTCTCTCTCATCGTTCTTCTCTCTTCATCTTCTCCAGTCCCTCCCATCGTCTCTCATCCTCTTCCATCGTCCTCTCTCATGTCTCTCTTCTTATGCGTCTCTCTCTCTCTTCCATCGTCTCTCTCTCTCTTCCATCGTCTCTCTTCTCTCCTCGTCTTCTTCTATCGTCTCTCTCTCCATGTCTCTCCCTCATCGTCTCTCTCTGCTCTCCATTCTCTTCCATCTGTCTCTCTCTCCTCCTATCGTTCTTCCTCGTCCTTCTTCATCGTCTCTCTCTCTCTCGTCCCTCATCGTCTCTCTCTCTCTTCCAGTCGGTCCCTCTCTCTTCCTCGTCTCCCCTCCATCGCTCTCTCTCTTCTCGTCCTTCTCCCATCGGTCTCTCTCTCTCTTCCATCGTCTCTCTCTCTCTCTCGTCCTCTCTCATTCCTCTTTCCATCGTCTCTTCTCTCTTCCATCGTCTCTCTCCCTCCTCGTCTCTCTCTCCTCGATCGTCTCTCTCTCTCTCCATCGTCTCTTGCTCTCTTCCATCGTCCTCTCTCTTCTTCCTCGTCTTCTCATCGTCTCTCTCTCTCTCATCGTCTCTCTCTCTCTTCACTTCCTTCTCTCATCCTTCTCCTCTCAGTCTCTCTCTCTTCCATCGTCTCTCTTCTCTCTTCCATCGTCTCTCTCTCTCTCTCATCGTCCTCTGCTCCTCTCTCCATCGTCTCTCTCTCTCCATCGTCTCTCTCTCTCCACGTTCCTCTCTTCATCGTCTCTCTCTCTTCATGTCTCTCTCTTCTTCCCATCGTCCTCTCTTCTCTTCATCGTCCTCTCTTCTTCTTCCATCGTCTCTCTCTCTCTTCCATCGTCTCTCTCTCTCTCCCATCCTTCTCTCTCTCTTCCATCGTCTCTCTCTCTTCTTCCATCGTCCCTCTCTCTCTCATCGTCCTCCTATTTGCGTCCCTCTCTCTCTTCCCATCGTCGCTCTTCTCTCTTCCTCACGTCCCTCCTCCTCTCTTCCCATCGTTCCTTCTCTCTCTTCCATCGTCCCTCTCTCTCTCTTCCATCGTCCCTCTCTCTTCTTCATCGTCCCTCGTCTCTCTCTTCCATCGTCCCTCTCTCTCTTCCATCGTCTCTCTCTCATCTCTCTCTCTCCATCGTCTCTCTCTCTCTTCATCGTCTCTCTCTCTTCTTCCACGTCTCTCTCTCTCTTGCCATCGTCTCTCTCTCTCTTCCATTCGTCTCTCTCTCTCTGTCCATCGTCTCTTCTCTCTCTTCCATGTCTCTCTCTCTGCTTCATCGTCTCTCTCTCTCTCCATCGTCTCTCTCTCTCTTCCATTCGTCTCTCCTCTCTCCATGTCTCATACACGTCTCTCCTCTTCTCGTTCTCCATCGTCTCTCTCTCTTCCATCGTCTCTCTCCTCTTCCATCGCTCTCTCTGCTTTCCATTCGCTCTCTCTTCTCTTCCTCGTCTTCTCTCCATCTCCTCGTTCTCTCTCTTCTCCGTCTCTCTCTCTGCTCTCATCGTGCTCTCTCTCTTTCCATCGTCTCTTCTCTCTTCCATCGTCTGCTCTCTCTTCCATCGTCTCTCTCTCTCTTCCATCGTTCTCTCTCCTCCCACGTCTCTCTCTTCTCTTCCATCGTCTCTCTCTTCCATCGTCCTCTATCTTCCATCCTTCCTCATCGCTCTCTCTCTCTTCTTCCATCGTCTTCTTCTCTCTCTTCCATCGTCTCTCTCTCTCTTCCATCGTCTCCTCTCTCTCTTCCTCATCGTCCCTCTCTCTCTCTTCCATCGTCCCTCTCTCTCTCTTCCATCCCTCTCCCCCTCTTCACGTCTCTCTCTCTCTCTTCATCTCCCTCTCTCTCTGCTTCGTCGTCCTCTCTCTCTCTTCATCGTCCCTCTCTCTCTCTTCCATCGTCCCTCATCTCTCTTCCTTCCTTTTCATTCGTCCTCTCTCTCTCTTCC
>BOPP01000087.1:4098171-4118154 GCA_017312745.1 Gryllus bimaculatus | reverse complement strand
TCCATCGTCTCTCTCTTATTTCATTTTTATTTTATTGAGACTGTAAAAGAAATTTTTGTTAGAGGTTATGCTGGGAAGTAGGTTATTTTATTTTAGGTTGAAAATTAATAAGTTCTTGCTACCGCTACGGTATGGAGAAAGTTTTGTAATGCTCCGCGAAAAAACGGCGAATTATCGGCATAAAAACTCTTTTGACAAGGTCCTTCTAAAGAAAATGTCTGTAACTCAAGTCGCTAAATTTGGACAACCTACCCTCTAACACCGGGGTGTTGCCATAATCCATGTTTTGTGTGTCCTTGATACCGAAAAATTGATTTATCACAAAACGTCTGTTTGTCAAATCGGTGATCAGGACAAATAATGGTCCCCTAATATTTGCTGTGGGTCGTATGTAACATTACTTAGTGGTTGGCTTAACGGAAATTCACGACATATTTCATTTGCCAATTTGCATAGAGAGAAGGACCATTCCACATGTTGTTATTTCTGCATTACCAATGTTGCTGTAATCTCAAGGAATACCAACATTGCAACTTGCCTTTAGCTTTCAGGCCTGTTCTTCACAGCGTCGATCTACGAATTCTAGAGCCATCTTGCAATCGGAGTTTGCTGTTCGAAAACTCTGGCGATGAAGATTTAAACGTCAGTACCGAAAAGGACATTGAAGTCCCAGATTTTGCTGGAATATCTACAGAAAGTCATAGAAACAGTCAGAACAAAAAAGATCTAGTTAGTGATTTAAACTTGTCGAAGAATCAGGCAGAACTGTTCAAGACTCTATTAAAGGGTTGCAACCTTCTTCAGAAGGGAACTGCAATTACTATGTATTGCTGACGGGAACAAAACATCATAGGCCTGTTCTCAAAAGAAGTCAGTTGAATATATTTTACTGATGCTGATGCATTACTGAAGGCTTAGGGAGACCATCCATGATATTAAAAAATGAAGGTTGTTTATAGATTCCTAAAAACTCGGTTAAAAGACCGGACTTATTCATATCTGAAATAAAAAATAGCTATTCCTCTAGCTTATGCAGCCCATATGAAAGATATCTAAGGTATCATGAAACTTTTGTTATCACAGATATCGAAGATACAATATCAGCTGCATTCATGGAATGTATGAAAGATATCGAGCTTTTGTTAGGTCTTTTGCTATTTTCTAGCCGAGTAGGATAGCGAAAGCTTAAAAATCATTTTGTGAAGACGCACAGGCATCAACGACATTGATTCCTGGACAAAAATGAAACTTCGCAATCTGATTAAATGCTGACCACGCATGTCGTCCTCCCTTGCACACCAAACTCGGATTGATGAAGAATTTTGGTGGTGGATAAAAGTGGGCTAGGTTTCCTGCACTTTAAAAAAAAATTTCCGAGGATCAGTGAGAAGAAAATATAGAAGGGTGCATTTGTAGGATCACAAATTGAGAAACTTATGAGCGATCATGACTTTAACGCAAGTTTGAGTAAAGTTGAAAAGACTTCATGGATGTCGCTTCAAAACGTCATATGGAAACTCTTTGGTAACAGAAAAGCTTATATGTATGAAGAGCCTACGTCGGAACTCTTCAACAATTATAAATCTCTGCGATGTAACATATTCCTTAATATAAATTTTCTGTATTCGTACGTAGACTTCTTTATTGAAAATCTCGGTGCTGTGTTCAACAAATAAGGAAAGTGATTCCATCAAGGCATTCTTGCATTGCGACTATGCATTTGCACACGACTAGGCATTGCGACTATGTACAAATTTTCATAAGGGAAAATGAAATCAAAATATACTTGTAGAGCACTAAAAATGATATACTCAAGCGAAACACAGTAAACAATCGTTTAAATTGTATTCTGATTGAGATTATTATATGTAAATAAAGTTAATAAAGGTAATAACTTAACAGCTGTACGTACTTTTTAATTGCCAATTACAAAACCCCTTCACCGTTATAAGTAAAAGCTCCACAATTTTGAAATCAGAACACCATTTTCCATAAGAAACAGCCATTATGTTCCATTTAACAGACAAAAAGTAAATTTTTGTCGACTAGTGTTATTAGAAATTAGTGAAGTTAATTCACATTTAATCTCGGTTGTTGTCGATCCGGAGAGCTGAGGTTGCTAAGGCAGTGATGTCGTGGCGATGTCGGATTGGAGGATCGAGTGGTCGCATACCACCTCGGGCATGGATGTATTTGCGTTCGTCCCTTCATCCTCCATCACTAGGAGGCCTTGCCCTTAATGGGACGTACGTTGGCTAATGAAAAATTGTCTGTGGGCAGAGGCTGATATATAGTTCCCTACTTTATGTTTAGCAGCTCTTGGAAAAAAATAATTAACACTCGTTCCCTGTTTGGGGTCATTTCTGACCCCACCACTAATATAAAGCTGAATATTATGCTTCATTTTATTTACATAAAATTTCAAGTTACAAATATGGTTTTGTTGATTTTTCTATTGCCCAATAAGGAAATAAATTACTTTTTAGTTAACATTTAACCACAGGTATTTTATAATATGGGTTTATATTATTTATATTTTATAATATAACATGGTTTATGGGTTTTTATGTCGTGACTTCTTTTGGAGACTGACAATGTTATTGACTGTAAAAAACGCTTCTGAACTCGAAATTAGTGACACTCCACTTACTCGTAAAATGATGTAACAGTACAGTTCCTCGGAGGGTACTTAGCGGGGCTCCAGAAACAGAGCAATCGCACCTCGAAGAATAAGGGAAAATATGCTGTTTGCCGTTAATGTCGGAAGTCATGAGGAGAATTACATGTGATCATACCAAACATTGCGCAGAAGAACAGAAGGCCAAATATAATATTGCATGATAGCGAAATATAAATGATTCCAATTTATTTGCTTTTTCTCATTTTTATGATTATGAATCGCTTTCAGAAAGAAAATGATAAGCGTCTCACGTAAGGGGATCAGACGTCCCTTACTAGCCGGGACAGGCCCTTATTTTGAGTCAATGTCCCGTATTTTTACAAGAAAACGGGACGCTAAAATGTCCCTTTTTTGTGACAATGACTTGTCAGCATAAAATATCATCTACAATTTAAATTGATCCTAATACATTTCGTTTGCATCGCATGTCTTTATAAAAAATTAAAAGTGCGTCAAGATACTGTGCTCGTGGGCCACGTAACAAAAGTATTTAGATAGTCGTTTGCAATGTCTAGAAAGGGAAAATCCAGCCATGGCCACATTCCAACTTGTGTTCGCTTTGTAGCTAGCGGGGCCCCCTGATACCGAAAACGTGGTTCATTTCAAAACATCCGTCTGTCTGTCCGGCGTGAAAACTACTAGCGCCTAAACCATACGTGGACTTTTTCCAAATTAAAGAAAGGCCTGTCCATCTTCGAGTCAAAGCTTTTAGATTTTGAAAAAAGTTCATTAAAATTTGGGTGTATTTTACATGAACCCTCCGGACATTTTCAAAATTTTCTCAAAAACGGCACCAAATTGTTCTTTAAATTTCTATGAGAATAGAGTAAAATACACTTATAAAGGTGGTGCAGATCCGATTTTCACTGTTATCTGATCTTTCGAAAAGTGCAAAAGTTTGAATTGTTTTCGGCGTCTTCCTACAACTATAAAATTGAAGATAGATATTATCCAAAATTAACTTCGTTCTCCGTAGACAGTTCTTTTATTATTAATATGTACGTTTCTATAAAAATTTTAGTAGTTTTCGCGCAACATTGCATGCAACATGTGCAATTTTTCAAAATAACGAAAACAAAATTTTCTCACAAATAGCTTAAAATGTTTTCTTTTAACTTTTGGTGGGTATAGTTGTAAATGCATTCTAGAAGACGACAATCGTCTTCTTGCTCTATTGTTTTGTTTTTTTCAAAAATTACAAAAAAATAATATTTTCTCTCACGTTGTTAATATTTGTATTCGCGGTAGCTTGTTTAATTTATTATATTTATGAGTACATGTGCTTTAAATAATGTCATATAAAGAATCTCTAAAAACGTTTTCTGTTAAAACTATCCAAACACTCAACATTTTCAGAAACTCTTAAACGCCATTTTCTAAAAACGTCACCAAAGTTCTCATCAAACTTATCAAACAGGAAGTGCTAATTGCATCGTTTAATCTGACGCAAGGCTATTTTGGAGGATCTTTTTTGGATCTTTTTTGCCATTCTGTGGCACCACTAGTTATTTTATACATAGTATATGGAAAGTTATGTAATGGTGCGAGTGAAATTCTATTTCGAGATTTCAATGAATATACTGTGGCGTCGTTAACACGAGGGCCAGAACCGTTAGGTCGGTGAAAGTATGCTGCGGGGGAGGAAGGGGTTGAGTCTGAACATCCGGGAGTTTGCGCTCGGGCGGTTGACTCAGGTAGTGCCGCAGAGCCAAAAATACCGGAGGCTGTAAACTCCGAGGATGCTGCCGGCGAGCCTCGTTTACGGAAGCAGGCAGCCAACCCTAAGAATCCTGTGTGGGGGCGTAAACCAAGGCTGGCCTGCGAGCCTCGCGCCAGCCGGCGAGCCTATCTATGGAACAGTGGTGGGGGTGTCAGCCTCAACTATTTAACGCGGCGCCATCTGCGCCCGCGTTCTCATTCAGTGTGCATCGGGAAGTTTGTACGTGTGTACAAGGGGTGTAGGAGTGTGGGCGAGATGTCCGGAGAGTAAGGGCCAGACAATCTCGCGTGCTGTAGGCACACGGTCGCCACGACCGGGTTAAATTTTGGCGTCAGGCCATGTGACGGTAATTGTCACGGGACGGGGGTCCGACACCGCGCATCACGCGTGGCTTGTGTTTTCTGCGGTAAAGCAGTGTTATGAAAGGAAAAGGTTGCCGGAGTGTTTTAATATTAGCAATTCATTGTAACTTGTACATAATCTTTGAATATATTATTTTTCTTTTGTTATTGAAATTTATTTCTTATTTTACTACGTCACAATACACGTTTTGGGTCACCTGATACCGAAAAAGTTCAAAACATCCATCCATCTGTCTGGCCTATGCGAACATTAACGTCTAACCCACGCGTAGGACTTTTTCTAAATTTCACTTTATGTATGTGAATGTATTGAGTGTGCCGGAGATATGAAATGATTGAAACAAATCATTTGTTGTTGGATATGCTAAATAATGACATAAAAAGGTATGAATGCACATATGTTAAATTGTAGTAAATTAAACATGATTATTATGTATTGCAAGTTGCCAAAGAACAGTGTAAGCGAAAACATTATTAGTGATTTACGGATTATGCTGAAGCTGTGACGGAGAATGAATATTGGTAAAGAAGTGTTTGATTATAGTGGAGAGTGAAAGCGTATGTTTAGGAGGTACGGAAAGAATTATTTAAATCGATGAAAGTTCGAAAAGAAGTATAAGTGAAATAAAACAGTAATCGTAAATTGGTATTAGGCGGAACTGAATGTGGGCCAACACTGATTTTCAAGGTTGTTGACAATAGAGGTATGATTAGGTTTTAGATAATAGAAAAAGGCTTGAAAAGTCAGGAACCACTGTGAACTCATATTTTTTGGAGATATTATAATTGTTTAAATGTTTAATGGCCCCTTTCTGATAGCTACTATTTATCAACAACCTTAAAGAGCTAAATTGAATTCAATTATTATTTAACTACATTTAAACGTCAATAAAAACTCAGTTGCAAGCTTTTCTTCATTAATACGTGTGAAGAAAATATACGAAAAATAATAAGTTTTACAATTTTGAAATAATATATAAAATTCCACAAAAAGAATATTGCTTTATTTAGTACATGTAATTTATTTTGTTTAGTTCAGAGGTGTTTATTTTTTCAGTTATAGAGTGAATGAAATTTGGGGACGGGTACCCCAACAACAAAAAATGTTAATATTTTTAGAGAGTACGAAAGACCAGGTACATATAGATGGAAGCAAGGCAGATAGGGGCGGGGTAGCCCGGAGGGAAGATACGATAGAATAAATCCATAGGGTCCACCATAGGTCGGGAATAGATGGAATTCCTCTTCCTGTCTAATAAATCATAACGACTATTCCACTCATGAAATTAAAACAAATGGGGTTTAACTATACATACAAAATGCCGCTTATCTCAAAATGTTTATCGCTTTCTATCCGATTTTTTCCTACCGCTCCTCCCTACTGGCCAACCATAAACTCATTAATCTTAGGAAGCGATATACATCGATAGCTAGGTCAATGTTCAAAACACAACATGTGTAATATAACATAACCTGTTAGACTTTAATATAGTTTTCAGTTATCTTTAATATTTGGCGCATTTTGGAACTCTGTTGGATCTAATTTCACTCGTGGAATAGTCCTATTAAATACCATTCGTGCTTCTCAGATAAACTCCTTTATCGCTTGGGGAGTTCCAAAGCACCTATGATAAATACCCGTGCAACGCGGACTTCTTTGGCTAATACTTATATAAGAGCACCGAAAGTATCTTTTACCACGAATAAAATTATTTATCTGGATGTAAATAGCACCTCAAAATGATTTCTCTGTGTCTCTTAATTCACTGTCCATTCACTAACAAAACTGAGCTATAAACATGCCTCTGTCTTTATTTTCAAGGGAGAATACAAGTATGCGGAAATAACGTCATTGGAGCCTTGTGAAGATTCATCTGAAAAAGATATATGGCCTTTCAGTTATACATTTACAAAGAATGAGAATGACGAATTTGTTATCTATTTCAATATCACCCTATTAGACGAAATTGGAGAAAATACGGGGGTAAGTTTTGAAATAATAGAGCATAACAGATCTTATTACCGAGAAAACATGATTGTTCAGTTAAGCACATTTTTTTCTTATATAATTGCATAATGATGAAATGGTGAAAGTTCTTAAGTTTGAGAAAACGAGAGAAATAACTATATTCAGTTAATTATTATTCATTTCTTTAGAGTGGTTCTCTGTTTTGAGATAATCATTTCATATTACTACAAGAAATTAATAGAAGAGTTGCACATACTGTTCTTTTTTGTTTCACAGTTCAACTTGAATGCCCAAAGGTGGTTCACTGGGTCAGGGTGGAAAACGTATTATCCATTCGACGACACAAATGTTTGTGAAAACGCGTTTATACAGTTTCCAGAGTTCATGTACGACTTGATGGAATCCATAGGCCTTCCAATTGACAAAGACAACATTGAAAACAATTGCCCGATACCAGCAGTATGTATTTTTTGTATTAATGGCTGACTTATATCTTATTAGCATTAACACTGACATTTCCCAAACGTATTTATCACAAACATCAATTAAGCAGCGCTGTCCGTCTGGCGTCTCACACCACCTCGCCACCCCTATCTTCTAATCAATTAAATTAAAAAGGTTTTCCTGTCCATTTCCTGAAAACAACGAAAGCACGGCGGTCCAGATGTCTGAGGTCGTTAAGGCATAAGTGGCGTAGTAATCTCGGACTGAAGAATCGTGAGTTCGAGTTCTGCCTCAGACATTGTATTTGTGTTCGTCCTTTCACGCTCTGTCATCACCATATCATTTCAAATTCAGAGATGCCATATCGTTGAATGGTATAGTGATTGCTAATGATCGAGATGTTGATGAGACCTTAAATAACAAAAATGATTCTGCAATGCAGTTTTTTGACGAGTTCCTCACAATATTTGGAAACTTCAAACAACACACATGTTCTTCGAAAATCTGACACCATATTGTAAAATAAAATATAATATTTCTATTGTAATGCAGATTATAACGTATTTCTATTATCCCGTTTTACGTACGTATATACAGAATAATAGGGAAAGTGATATACGGAGTATAGGGAAAGTTGTGTAATTCTGCGAAAAATCTATTTTGTGGTTTTGTCCGTCCAGCTGTCCGTCCGTCCATTGGTCAGTCTGTGAAAACCACTAGCGCCTAATTCGTATCTAAATCATGGCTCTTTTCCAAATTGAAGAAACCTCTGTCGTTTTGACTTAGGTCAACATTTTGATATTTTGAAAAATATTTTTTTTTAATTTTGGGGTACTATACATAAATCCCATATTACATTATATATTATTAAATTTATATATACTACAACTATTAAATTTTTATACATACTACAACTTTTTTCTTTAAATTTCTTGCACGATGAGAGTAATATACAGTTATAGAAGGGGGCAGAGCTCCGATTTTCACGATTACCTTTGAATTTTTGAATATTGCAAAAGTTTGAATTTTTTCGTGTTATCCTACAACTACAAAATTGAAGATACAGATTTTTCCTTCATGTAAAATTTGTTCTCCGTAATTTGCTCTTTTATTAAAATAATGTATATTTCTGAAACGTTTAGTAGTTTTTGTGCAATACTGAGTGCAATAAGATCATTTTTTTTAAATATACGAAAACAAGATTTTCTCAAGAACGGCTCCAATTTTTTTAAACTTTTCATAGGGATAGTGCTAAATGTACTCTGTGATATGACCTAATCCTCATACAGATATATTCTTTTTTTTTTCAAAAATTACAGAAATTAAAAATTTTTGACGAGTTTCTCATGCCTTTTATATACACTTTTCCAGCAATTAGTAAATATTATTGCATTTGTGACGGGATATTCTTCAAATGACTTCATATGAAGTTTTTGAAAAACTCAATAGTTTTCTGTGAAAAGAGGTTTACGTTTCGGCGGCGGTGGCGGCGATGGTGTAACTGTTAGCGTACAGGACTGTTGTACCCAAGTTGGCGGGTTCAAACCCGATCGAAGCCTTGGATTTTTAAGGGCGAAAAATCCTTCGCACGCCTTCCTTCGGAGGGGAAGTAAAGCCGGCTGTGCCGTGTTTGTAGATTTACTTGCATGTAAAAGATCCTCAAGTCTAAATGACGCCTCTGAGCTAAATTCTAATCGCCTGTTTCTCGCCCAAACAATACCTCCTTTCTCTCCTAGTTGGTGAAAGGAGCGTAGCGAAATTTGCGTGGTCAGACGGAAGAGCGGGACTGATGGCCCGAGTCTCGCCACGTAAAATAAGGCAAATTCAATTCAATTCAATACATTTCCAATTTACTGTAATGTTAAAACGCCATTTTCTTAAAACCGGTCCAATTTTTCAATAAAAATTGCAGCAAAGGACGAGATTTTACGTTTCTTTAATATTCGTAAATGAATTATTCAGTTCTATTATTATTCGAACCGAAGATTCCAAGAAATTTCCAAAAAAGTATGTTCTTGTTGTTTAGGCAGTGTAATCTTAATGATAATTCCAGGAATTAAACCAACGCCTCATAAATCGATCTATTTAGGTTGCGTTAATTAAACACCAGTATCCAAACGTTTTGCAAAAATAATTTTCTTTCAACAATTTAATTACCAAGTAAATCGCGCCGCAGGTTGATTTCACATTATTTTCGATTTATTGTAATTTTGAAAACAAATTTGTGAAAACCTACGAAGAGTATTGCCACGGAACGTATTGAACTTGAAGAATTTCAAATGCATATGGAGAAAGAAAAACTGTGAGTAATGCTAGAGAATAAATGAATGTTGAAATGTTAGACGTCTCCCTTTTAAGTTCTTACATAAATGAGCAAATACCTATTTTCAAATGAATGTGACCCACAACTTATTCTTATTAAACTTAACTAACACCTCATTCACAGTAACATACAAAACAATCACTTTTAATGTTACTTTAGCATTCAGCGTTAGATTCGTATACAAACGATTAATAGAGCAAGTGCAGATGTAGAAATTAGACTGATTTGGTGATGATTTTAATCTCTTAAAAACGAAGGTAAGACTAATATGAAAGTGATAAGGAAATCAAGGGGAAGAATCAAATGTAATTGTCAATGATGTTTCGACAGAACTTTCCGAACTAATTGGGATTGATCTACATTTTTGCATTTAGCATTTGTGCTAATGCAAATGTACTGTGTGACCTTTAGGGCATACTACCAAAAAAGCGTAAAAATTTAGCTGCTCTACATTATCACAAAAAATGCAAACATTTGTCAGGACGATTACAGTTTTGAAATTGCACAAAGACCAGTTCCTATATAGGTAATACAAAAGGCCATTGGGTATGGGGGCCTTTGAACGGGAGTATAACATTATCGGCTACTGCGATTCATTGGTTTGTGCAATGCCACATACTGAATGAACATATTTGAACACATACGCGCATGAAAGAAATTTCAAACACATGAGAATACTTTTAAAACGGTTTACAGCATCCGCAACGCCACATTTTACTCCTTAATCCGTATATACTCCGTGTATTTTTCCATATATCTTCTTTCCAAACTTTTTCATAGAAAATTTGAAGGTAATTGCAGTATTTACGTTTTCATTAAAATGTGATTAAACATTCTTGGTTAAGTCAAAAACATACAATAGGTGTTTTTCTATTAGTTTCAAAACATAATTCATAATAAACTCTAATATTCAACTCATCAGTTACCTACAATAGACATTATCAATAGAAATTAGCATAGAAAGATAATGATCAAAATCACCATGTTAATGTTTCCTTAACCAATTAATAAATATTTTAGTTTCAACATTTTGAAACACATTCTTTTGTACATACTTTTGCCGTTGCACATACTTTTCCCGTTAGTTATATCTTTTGCAATCTTCAAAAGTTCAAAAAGATCCCGGAAACCAGCTTCACCCTTTGTAGCTCCAGTAAATGGGGCATAAATAGTTCGATTCAACAAATAGTATAACTTGGTTATTTCGGTCGAAACAATTTCACTTTAGAAAACATTCGAAGCTGGTATTAAGAAAATGTTTTTATTAATATTGCACTTAATATTGCATTTTAAGCAGAAATGAAAATCTACTCATAGTTTCAAAACATTGTACATGACTCAGACTTCTCGACCTGATTTTTGAAAACCAATTTCATTTAAGACAAAAATTACTGTCATCAGCATTGTACACAGGAAACATAAATATTTTGCAATTTTCTATATTTTTTAAAGAAAAGAGTGGACCAGTACTAGTCTTTTTAACATACTTCGATTCACATGTCGAATAAAACTGAGCATACTTTCTTGCATTATTTCTAAATTTGAATTTTCAATAATTCAGAAAGTTTAATGAAAATGACACCTGCCCCATTCTTTTAAGTCTTCCTTGTTTTATTAAAAGAAAAAAGTATTAAAAACCTTCGAATGGCTTTTAAAACAACGTGTTTTTTTATAAATTACATCAATCTAAAGCTACGTGAAAATTATTTTTTTTAAATATACATGACACATTTTAAAAAGTTGAGATTTTTAGAACGTATTTTGTTTCAAAAGTCAGTATGAAATAGAAGGGACAAATAACTGTGCCCACGGCGAGACACAAGCCCGCAACCCTTCAGATTGAGGCGTTGAATTGACATACACCCCAGGCCATCGGCCATTGAGGTCGGCTTTTTTTGAGTAAATTTTAAAATTCTGTTTAAGCTTCATGCAAAGTACCTTCTAACATAAAAATACTCAGTTGGATAGCCTCTAGTTTGGCCATACTGATCAGAGATTGTTCATTTTGAAGAATGTCTTCTGAACGGTTTAAGGCACGTGTGTTGCTCTTTGTTGGACAGACAGACAGGCAATCATGCGTTCTGCCATAAACCTATTTTGTGTATCAAGGAACCACAAAACGTATATTCGGACTTCACAATTTGTTAGAGGAAGTGTTTGTACGAATCACATTTATTCACCTTATTGTAATCACGATATTGTAACCTTCCTGCTTTCTGATCATCTCCTGTATATTAACGCACAACTCGTAATTGTAAATTGTTGTAGAACACCCAGCCCGGAGGGTGAATTTTTGGGGATAATTTTGATTTTATGCGACTCGTGTTTAACGTTGTGGATGTGGATGTTGTAACGCCCCGGGAGCGCCTTAACCGTGTGCATTGCTTGACCTTGAGTCATTGAACTGTTACACTCAAAATATCCGTTAAATACGGGTCGCAAAAAAATCAAAGTTACTAAAAATGTTTATTTATCACATGACAATATGTTTATCATTGGATTTGTCTTTTAATGCTTGTCATGATTGACTAAAAATATGTACAGTTCCATCTGAAAAGAACGGAGTTATCTCAATATCTCGTAAAATACAAGTGTTAAAATGGAAACAAATAAATATGAGCACATCAATTAGCCCCATTCCCTCGTGCAGGAAAACTGTATTGCAATAACTCACACCGTTCAAAAATTACAGGACTCGCTAGATAAAGTAGCCAATATCTTTCTACCGACTATTTCGTTTTATAACCAGTTCTCAGGTGAGTTCGATCTATGAGATATTGTGAGTGTTGGGACTAGCAATCTATGAACTCGCTGTGTCTTCTCTACTCCTCATCTGGCGGAGCTTTTGGATGAAAGAATCTGATTTATAGCAGCATTCGAGGTCATGGTGCTCTTTGTATGTCTCACTACCGCTTCTTATTATTTATTTGGCGTCCGGGTGACGCGCGTCCATGGCGAAGGTGCCGACGTTTCGGTCGCCATCGGCGCTAAGTAAATACTCCCTCCGGCCGCGGAAGCCCACGCGCTCACTCGCTTCCGCTTGCTGATGCGCAAGATTAGCCATCGCACCGTGGAAATAGAAAGTCGTGAGTGGGGAGTGCTATGTGAGATTAGTCTTAATGGACACAAAATGAATCTGAGAAACGTCACGATCAAAGGAGCAGCAAATGTAAAGCTATGTACCAAATATTTTAACAAATTATGAGAATGTCTTTCAGTTCTTAACAGAAATTTTATATTGGATGCTTAAGAGTAAAATAATTGACATATTAGTATTTTTTGTGTTTTACAGGGATCCTATATTAGCACAGCTTTAAAGGTTAAGTACCACTTTGGCAAATTCCCAGAACTACCGTATGGGGAATCTCGAATGATATGCGAACTCACAAGTGGCGAGGAAAGAAAACTTTGCCTCATTTTCGTTGGTAATGTGATTCCGGAAGGCAATGGCAATCCATTTGGCTAAAACGCAACGCAACTGCTGAAACATATTGTTTTCTTAACTATTTATCCTACAAGGATTGATGTATGGGAAGCAGTGACTTCTGTTCTAAAGATTAATAAAATGATTATTCAATGAATACGTGTTATGTGTATGTTGTTCTTTGTCATGTTTGATTCTTTTACTCTATTCTTTAGTTACTATTCCTAGAAGACTAACAAAGTTAATTTTAAAAGGAAAATTTCTAACAAAAAATAGCACAAGTTTATACAAAATAATAGCTTCTAAGTCCCTCCTTTTCATTCATCTAACTCCTGAACCCGCTCCTCACACGTCCAACTCCGTACCAACTCTTCCCCGCATTCCTTCACCTCTTCTCACAGTTCCAACCCCGGGGCGACTCCTCGCCTCATTCGTCCAACTCCGTGGCGACTCTGACCTCGTACGACGGACGGTTCTTCTCGTCACACGTCCAACTGCGAGCGAGTCTTTCTGGACACGATGTCTTGCGTCGGCTGCACAAGCCACATAATGGTTTTCCACGCGAGAGGAAATGTGAATATTTTGGAAGGTCACAATATCGGACTTTCTAAGGAGAAACACATTATTATTTGCATGGACCTTTTTGGGATGTGTTTCGAAATAGGACTATTTTTCCTCACAGAATATTGATCACCCAGAACATCGACGTTTCCTTGCGGGTAACCTGCTTATCTTCCATAAGAATCAGGCGAAACTTCCTCCCGCGGGCTCGCTGACACCTTCCGACAACCCAGGACGTCCAGGGGTGCAGGAGAGGAGACGTTTTCTCGCTCGCGATTGAATATAAATGCAACAGGGGCAACAAGTCTTCGCTTGTTCTCGAGTCCAGGAACAATCTGGTACAAAGCACACTATTTTAATTTCTTCAAGTCCAGAATTAAATTTACAGCAGAACTTGGAGAATGAACTCCAATACACACAGTCGTCGGAAACAATGGAAATTCATCACTATACATATAAAAGGCGCAGTAAAGAAAGACTCCCTGCTTTGTTGCACCTATTTGTAACTCTCCTTCGTCGGGCGGCCGGGGCGACCTTCTGTGTTAGAACTCACCCCCTGACGGGCTGTCATCCGCCCCCACCGCTGCCCCTCGTCATGCAAGGGACAGATTTCAGTCCCCGTCTGAGCTGCAGGTCCTTACATCACACAGGGCAGCGGCCAACCGCCCGGGCTCCATGCGTCGTTGCATGCGTAATCTGTCGACGCAGCCAAGTCTAATTAGACCAAAGACTGATAAACTAGAGTTTTTTTTTTAATTTCGCAACATTGCTCCTTGTCACAAACACACCACATCATATTAAAAACCAAAAGTTTTCAAGGTGAGCCAGGCGTGGGGAGCAGTTAAAGTGTGCTTTTATATTTAACTATCAAGATGTTATTCGCTTCCTTTGCGACCATAATGTATCTGCCTAACAAGGTTGAATTACCCGATGGGGAATCTCAAGACGTATCAAAATTTCTAGTGGTGATGAAAGACAAATTTACATAATTTTCGTTGGTGTTGTTGTTCCCAAAAAGATAAATTTAGAAATCTATGTGATTAATATTTCACTCTGCCAATAAAATATATTTACATTGGTAACCATCTCATTCAAAAGGATTTTATCGAAAAGAAAATTATTAATTTATAATTGTACAATCTAGTGGGGTAATTAACTAAATATTCAATCATTGTCTTATTACGAATTACTTCAGTAAATTATACAAAGTTTATATATATATATATATATATATATATATATATATATATATATATGATTGTCAAAGCTATGTTATTGTGATAATTAATTTGACTTGGTTAGAGAATGTAACATAGGTTTATGTTTTCCGTGATAGTTATTATAGTGTTGGGGGAATTAAAGCACATTGTAACGTTACTGTATGAAATACGGCATATTGAAATTTGAGATGCTATTAACAAATGTCCAAGGACGAAAATAATTTAAAATATCACAACATATGACAATTTCCATTTTTTGTGATCCATTTAATCTGCAGTTATTTAAAACTTACTAGTGACCTATATCATTAACGTATTAAAAATACTCACACTGAAATGTGTAAAGATTCGCCAAATGTGTGTCGACGTATTAGCTTTAAAAATAGTTTTCGCACGTATTGCTCTAGGATTTGAAATGAGTTTTACTAGTAATGACAGAGATGTGATAATATGAGAAGAAATGACCATATATGCATAGTTTTATCATATTACATATTCATTACAGTGTGCGAGAAAGTACGTGTCATTTTAGCACCAAGTTGTTTCAATTATGAAGTAATTAATTAAAAGTGTTTGTTCTAGCTTGAGTTATTATGGCATATTTTGTTGTGGGTAAACATTATTTCTGACTATTCATTCAAAAACTTAATTACTATTCTTCGTCCGGGGCTTTTGCCAGCTTCAAGGGATGCCGATTTCGACTAACCGCGCCGGGTCCCTAAGTCCCTCACGGGGACACACATTAACCTTTACACCAGGAACACTTGCGAGCTCCTCTCTCTGAGCAAACTCACAATGCCTTCCGCGACAACACGCATCCATGAAGGACAAGGGACAAACAAACATGATCACGGCGAGATTCGAACCCGAGGTCCTTTGGGCCTCGGCGCTGAATCGGCACTCGCTCTGGCGATCTCGGCCGAAGCTCAGCTTGAGAACAGAACTATTATATCGTTAAAAAACATGTTTTTAAACATATACAATATTACATTTGACCATTAAATACAAATGTTCAAGGGTACGTAAAAATGTAGATTTTAGCATTTGAAAAGTGAGAAATTAATTTTTGCGTCGTAAATGTACATGTATATTTATTTATATTTTGGAATTGCTACGGTTAAACTGGGTGTAATAAAAAATAAATTTATCAAATCTTTATATTTATTTAATGTTTCCTATGTTATTAAACGGGCTATTTGAAATATTGATACAAATCAGCAATGCAACACATCCTCCCCTTCGCCGTATTTTTTTTAGAAATGAACTAACGCTATTCAAACAACTCCACATTGTTCTTCCTCAAACTTCACTTCAATATTGTGCGATGACTCGACTCGCAGAAAACATTTACCCTTCCCCTCCCGATTGAACGCACACAAATTACCTTCTCCGGGAGACTGACGGGCTCAACAGCAGCCGCGTCGCGTGCGGCCGCTGCCCTCGCGGCCCCCAGGAGGCGCGCCCCCCGCGCACTTGTTGTTTGCAAGGCGTCCCCCAGGGGCCGGCTGCAGGGCGGCGCGGCGCGGCGCGGCTTCCTCAGTGGTCGATTATTTCGCGTAGTCGATTCGACGGCTTCGCCTGATCTCCGGCGCCCCCTCAGGGGAAGAGGTGGGGGAGGGGACGAGGTTCTTGAGCAGTAAGCACGCAAATGCTGCGCTGCAAGTGCAAGTGGCTGCACAGATAGTAAAAGCGAAGCAGAGATCCAAATAGGAGATTCAGCAGGGGTTGACGGGAAAGATGATCAGGATAATATTTGTACGCCGGAGAGACAGGTGGGTATTGCTTATGTACACTCATGGACATATTAACCTTCTCCAAGCTGGCACCCCCACTTGATAGAAATTCAAAATCAAGTAGCCTGCATTTTTTATTAATTACGTACTAATTTTTTACCACAATACACAATTTTTTTATTCAACTATAATCAATAAAAAACACTTCGAAAGATGAGGTTGCCAGCTTGACTGCACATGAGCCACTTATTTTTAACACTTATTTTTAACTCGAAGCTTTTGAACCAATTAAAATCCTTCCCAACTCCAAAGATACAGAAAAATCAGTGAGGTGTGAGAGTGTGTGAACTGAGAGACGATGAATCCAAGAAAAGCATTTCATAACATTAACTAGACTAGATCATTTGCATCCTCAAAATTATTGATAATTGCAATTACATTCGTCACTGGCGAGGGCTCGCACATATTTGGTATGTCAGCGTCGCCGCATTATATTTTCCTTATGTTAATTTCATATGAACACGGAAATTTATAAAATTTTATCTTGCCTATATACAAAGGCTTCATAATTAAACACCATTAGATCGTTGTTCGTAAATTACCTTTTTTTTAATGTTAAACAACGAAAGATATGAAGAATATATATAGTTGGCGTTGGCGCTGATATTGCGTAGAAGCAACTCCAACTTCATTCGCAGTGTTGAATATTTCAGTATGTGCCATGTTATTACTCGAAAGAGTCCCCTGAAAAGCGTTGAAGTTTTCGAGGCTTCTACTTCGTCGGAGTCACTCTTAGTTTTTTTTTTAATTCTTGCGTTAAGTTTTTTCAGAATTTATTGTTACCTCAATTCAATCATTTGTTCATCCCATGAGAAAAATGTAATTCAGCGTATTACTACCAGCATTCCATATGAATCAAACGTGGAATTGAGTCTGCCGAGTAACAGATTTCAAAGGCCTAAATGCGCTCATTAATTCAGCGAGTGCAGAGAAGACATAACAACCCCCGTCTATTTCTCGACCAGGCGCCCAAAGCGACCGCATCCTTCGCAATAATCTCCCCCACCAAACACCAGCAGAGTTCCTCCCCTTAGCCGTTCTCAGGAAACCATATTGCGCGAAGGCTGTAACATATAGACGCAGCATCTTGTTAGTCTGACCGTAAACGCTTTAAAGTGGACCGGGGAAGAGGGTGCAGAATCAGGCTAGAAATAAATGATTCCACTCCGACGCGCAAAAAAAGTTTGAAAAGGACTTCAGACAATTTTAATTAAGGGCCGCCACGAGGGTGCCGAATAGGTTAACGGGCACGGCCCCAGCGCGGGCTGACCCGAAGCAATGGGTTGGAGTTCATCACGTGATCGCTTCATTACGAGTTCACAGTGCCCACTCCTCGCAGGACGAGGGTCCGATTCAAGCAAAGCCGTCTCCTTGGCTGGCCATTTGTCTCGCCTGATATGACGCTAGAAGTCAATAGGATAGCTAGGGGTGCCGGGGGGACAAAAGAGCACAGACGAACGGGTCAGTGACGTCACGCGTGCGGGAGGCGAGTGGCCGCAAGACCGAGAGCAAGGGGGGTGGCCATGACTGCAGAGGTGGAGGGGAGGGGATGATATATCGCCGGGCGGCGGCCGAGAGATGTAGATTAAGTAATCTACTCGAATGAATGGGGTTGTCGAAAGGCAGGGTGATTTGTGTTGGGGGATGAAAGGTCCAAGGGGGGAAGGTGGATATGGATGTCTTAGTACGATGGAGGACGTCTTAGGATGAAACCTGCAATGTGCACTTTCATTTGAGCAGAAATTGAAAATAAAATAAAAGTCATCGTTACACCTTTTCTTAATACCTAACGATCTGTTATTCAATACGTTGATGCAAAAATTGGAAACAACATATCACAACCAAAAACGAAGTATAATTAAAATTTCGTCAGATTGCATAGTTAATCAATCGTCATTCAAATTTGTCATTTCGAAGTATTCCCCTACAAAGCAACATTCCTTCCAGTTTAGAGCTGGATCCTGCTATGTGGTGCTGCAAGGAAATCAAATATAGAGATTATTAGCAGAATCTCATCAAAATGTCTCCGTCAAATAGTCAATGCACTCTGGTACATAGTATCTAACACCACCATACACCAAGATCTAAAAATTCCCTCCATATACAAAGAAATTAAACAACACAGCATGAAATACCAAGCGCGCATAAACTAACATCGTTTGGATACGCTGGGGCCATCAATCTTCCGGGTGATAGTGAAATCCTTCAACGACTCAAAAATGACCTCCTCTACTTATTCCCACCATTCCGATCAAACTAATTATGTAAGAAATGCACAGTTGAATGTTTAACGTCCTTATGTTCATCAAATACCAATTTACTTCATGTTTAAAATAAAAAAGCAGATTGTAAAGAAAGAGTAAATAAAGCAAAACATAAGTCATTGCATATTATCATTCGAAAAAATGAAACATTGCAGAATAAATCAATGACGTATGACGACTCAATGACAAAAACGAATGTCCACTTTTTCCATTGTTGCGTTCCAAATTGCACAATTGACGACGTGGTCATTTGCCTTCCAAGCAAGCACTTGAAAAATGTTTAAAAATACACAATTCAAGGTTAGCTTGTGATTACAGAACAGCCGTGGTTATTTGTGAGATGGGTTTAGAAAGGCTTCCAGAATACTTCGTCTTATTTATATTGACCACTGTTAAAAGGTCCACTTTAATTTGGTCTACACATTTCGACCACTTCTTTTTATCCATAAATTATTTTTGTCCACTTCGTAAATTGTACATATTTCCCATGAATTCATGTGCTCGCAAGTATTGTGTCCATTTCCCTTGGTCGATATATTTTGTCATTTTTCTTTCAGACCACAGAAATGTCCACAATTTGATGTCCACAATATAAATAATGTACTGTGTTGTGGTTTTCGCGGTAATGGATAATAACAGCTTTACTTCGTCTGAAACCAAAGATGAAATTATTTATAACTATTGGTGTTATAGAATGGCACATCCTTTCCGGTTTTAGTTTTCTATTTCGCTAGGTCTCGACTACATAATCTTGCCACATACTCTTGCCAGATGACACTATCACCGCCCTAAGTACATTTTTGGAAATTTTCTTAATTTTTCGGTTTCCTAATTGCACAGCGAATATATTACTTCAAGATATTAAAGAACAGTAACACTTAGTAGTAAACGACAATTTTCTTTGAAAAATTTGGAGCCGTTTTTAAAAACCTGGTGTTAAAGCAGTACTGTATATTTGAAATTTGAAGCTCTTTTGCACTGATTTGTTTTTCGAAAAACTTTATTAGAAGACATTTCAAGTACGTTTACTCATGAATACGATAGTTTTTTCAAATTCTGAAAATGTTCATATTAATGGCGGGAGAGGTTTTTCAAATAAAGTATATTTGTGTAATTTAAAAAAACACAATAAATACCCCGAAATGACTTTTTTGGTCATAATAACAAGTGCAAATAGTACTATTCGTTTGAAAAGTTTGAAGAAAAAGTTTGGAGCCGTTTCT